>NDXB01005942.1:0-13672 GCA_002631895.1 Agapornis roseicollis | reverse complement strand
TCCCTAAAAAAATTTCCTTTCCCCCCCCCCCCAGTAAATAATTTCTGCTCTTTGCCCCCTACAGGTTATGATAGCACTAGAATGTAAGAAGGTAAGAGCACTTTTTCTTCAATTTCCCAGTTTATAGAATTCCTGTCCTGCTGGCCCTGTTGTTCCATGGTTGTAGCACAAAGGTTATACTGTCCCATTTAAACTATTTCCCTAGCAAGATCTCATTTCTGCCTATATTCTTGTATGCAGTTTTGAATTAATTTTTAATTAGTAAATTCATTAGTTAATAATTAACTTTCATTAGTTAATGTCAGTTCTCGGATGGGATTGTTACGATGTGTGAGGTATTGTAAGCAATGAAACACTTAACTCCTTCACTCAGACCATGAATGTGCATTCAGTTGATTTACTGTTTAGAATAGCGTGGTACTTAGACACCAGTCAATAAACAGTAACTGGAACCTGTATTTTCTTGCAGCTTGGGGGGACTTACACAACACAAGGCGGATGCGTCATGGTGAGTATTCTTTCTCCAAAGACATTGAAACACTGCTAATTGCTCAAGACCTCAAGAGCCAGTCAAAACCTGCTTCTACTCAAACCTTTATCCACCTTGTTGCGCCATTCATTTTTCTATTTGGCAATTTACCTTGGTTGATGAACTTCCTAAATGGTCGTCAACCTCGTTCCCATTTCCTCCTGTCAGTTCTCTCGAGCTGATCTGGAGCTTCCTTTCTTCTGTCTTCACTTTTTAGTCATAGTGCTTGCTTGCTTGCTTTTAAAGGCCACTTACTGCAACAGCTCTGAAACCAGGCCTTTCGCAAATCATCACCTACTTATAGAATTCAACTATTTGATTTTATTTTTCCTGAAAGCTATCACTTGCAGCTAAAAGAAGCCTCTTTTTCTTCTTTCCTTTCTCCCACAAATATGCCCTGCATGTCATAGTGTTCAGTGATTAGATAGCCATACCAGTAAAATGTTTTCATGTACTCTTTCATGATCTTGACAGAATGATCTCCTCCTCAGTGATGCACATCAAGTGTATGAGGCCAGATAAAAAAGGGTGCGAGCAACTGAATTATGTTGATTTATGCCAGCTGTTTTGGTATAGTTTTGATTATTTGATTTTAGCTTTCAATCATTGGATTAAAAATTCTGAGATCTTTAAAGATCTCTGAGATAATTTCAATAGTAGCTGTTGATACAAAGAAGTCAGAGAAAACTATCTCATATGTTCTTCCTTTTCCCACTAGGTAGATCTTTCTTTCATAAAAAAATCTAGAATTTAGCTAAAAATGAATTTCCTGCAAAATAATAAATAGCATTTTGGTTTCTTTCCAGGTTGGACCCTCCAGTTCCTCTCAGAGCAGTTATTCAGGCAGTTCGGTAAGAGTCCTAACTTCCAGTAACCTCAAACAGCTAAAGCTCTGTAACTACAGAGTCCTCAGGTGATTTAATACTATACTGAAGTACCACCTCTGCTAGTTAATGCAGAAGAAGTTATTGCTCCAGTGAACTGTGTGTCCAGTACCTGGACTAGGTTCAGCTTCCTACACTCTTCCTACACTGAATTCAGTAGATTGCTGTTGGTATCCTAGGCTACAAAATGCTTTACCACCTCTGATCTCACACATTAAACATTTCTATCAAGTTTTAATTTGATCTTTTTGGGGAAAGATTCCTTCCATCTTCCTAGGGAGTTCCTACCTAAGTATGCAACAAACACTGTGCATTCAGTCGAGTTGGTTTGTTGCTGAACCCTAGGAGTGTTCCCTGTGATCTGAAGCCTTTGCATATAGAAACAAGAAGGGTGAGATACCCCTGCCCATGTCAGGGGGTTGGAACTGGATGATCTTAAGGTCCTCTCCAACCCAAACTCTTGTATGATTCTAAGAAGTAAAAAGACCTCCCCATTGTGTGCAGTTCCTTTCAGAAAGAGGAAACTGTAGAGATGGGATGAGTTCTTTTCCATTTATCATAGTGAAAATGAAGGTTTTATAAAGCAAGCATAAGGTTTTATATTCTAATCCAAATATATTATTATAAAATTATAGAATGGCTTGGATTGGAAGGGACCTTGAAGATCTAGTTCCAACCCCTCTATGGTTGGTCTTCATGATCTTAAAGGTGTTTTCCAACCTAAATGATTCTGTTGTTCTATGGTATATATAAAACACAGAACCATAAAATAATTTCTTTTATAGTTTTAGAATTATACTTGTGTTTCACTGCCTTCCCCACAAATTTTCTCAAGCTTCACCAGATGTTCATGTGTGTATTAAGGCCCCACTATAACATCTGTATCACTTTTAACAACAGATTATACTTGCAGTGGAAAATTTAGGGACTAACTATTTAGCCTTTTAAAGCTTCTGGGGAATGTATGTCTGCATTCTCACCGATTGCTTTCACTTCCTTAATCCCAGAAATGGATGCTTGTGTTCTAGCTAATTACCTCCACTACCATAAATGCCTATTTGCACTTGCACTGTCATACTTTCTGGTATGTCTCTAGTTTCTTGAACTGAGCTTCTCAAAGATGTATTTCTTACTACTTATTGGTTATCTGGTAGTACTCCATTAGTTCAGTCTTCACTACTTGGAAGCAGAATCACCAGCCTCTGAGAATACCAGTTGTTTTGATGTCTATATACTACATACTGGTTTTTCTTCGTTGGGTTTCCTTCAGATACGATACGTACTCTTTTCTAAGAGTTAAGTTTCTCATCTTGTCACTTAACTGCATTAAGTTATTTTTTTCTAAAATACAGACCATTTAGTAAAACAACTCGCAGCTTTTGAAGGGTTAAGTTATTGAATGGTAAAGTTATACAAGATCCAGATGATGACTAATGGTTCGTACTGACTTAGAATTGATACAGCCAGATGCCAGTGAACTGGTAACCCTTGCCCTTACTTATCCCCAATTTGCACATACACATTCTCAATTGCACAACTTTTCACACCATAAGCAGTAGGGCTTATCTTTTTTTCTGCCCCTCCTTTATTCTTTACATGGAAATAACTAACTCCTGTTTTTATTTCAGAATGCAGTAGTCTACACAATAAGCAAGAACGGATGTGGCCCTGTAAGCACTTCTCTTATTTCACTTCTTTGCCCCCAGCATAGCTATATTTATACTAACTTCTAACCTCTGATTGCATTATTTATGAGTGTTTATGTGGGAGTTCCTTTTGCAAATGGAAAATACTGGAATGAGCAAGAAGATGAATATTACAGTTTATTCAATGTTATGCAGTACCTGGCAAACAGGTACTAAAAAGTTAAATAGAAACATGTGGATCATGGAATCATGATCCATGCATGACATTACACTCATACAGGTTATCTGTTCCCCCCTCCTACTCAAGACAAAACTGATGCAAATTGGTCTACATGTTCTAAGTTGCTACTCAATATAAAAAATGACAAAAACCAGTCAAATTTAGTCTTTCTATGTCAATGCCAGGGTTTTGCTTGTTTTTCCATAGTATAGCAAGTAAACAAAAATAAGCTAGTCGTTGGTGAGCACTATCTGTTGCCACTTCCAACTAGAACAATGGGGATGACACAGCTCCAACAGGGCAATGTTTCCTCTCGTTTTGTAAACTGTAAAATTCATTACAATGCCTGTTGTGTGTTTGCAAAGAACAACAAAGTTACAGGTTGGAGGGGGACCATGGGTTGTATTAATAAGTGAGATTTCCTTTAAAAAAGGAGCTACCACTACTTATGCTGGACCTTGATATTTTATAGTTGATCGACTGGAAGGCAGGGAGGTGTTAATTCTGATTTCTTTCAAGTTTCTGCTTCCTAATTTTTACATATCAGCTTGAATTGCAAGCTTTACATTAAATCTTGATCATTTCCTTCTATTAATAAATGCCTTGACAGTGTCTGTTTGAAAATGTTTCCCGATACCACTAAATAATCATGAATATACAAGGGGCTATTTTCCCTGGTATCTGACGTGTGCCTTTAAGCAATTACAGAAGAGAAATAACTGATTTCATTTTGCTCTTAGGGGGGCGCTGCTGATGCCTATAGTCAACAAGCTTGTAGAGATGTAAGTTGGTTATAGATGTGTTTACTTGTTCTCTACTCCTGTGCTCTTTACATCATCTCCTTACTGCAAATCATATTTTGTTCACGTCTGTAGAGTTATATTATTTCTTCCTAAATATATTAAGGGGACTGGTGGTAGGCTGAGGTATTATTCTGAGGTTAAAAACCAAGATTAAAAGTGGTTGCACTCACTTCCTCAGAATGTAATAATTTATGTTGCAGTTGCTACTCATTGCCTGTTATAAATACCTAATTTGTTGGCTTACTAAAATGTCAGAATTCCTAACTGCATAATGCTCTTTGTCCAACAGAGTAATTGTGTTTGGCTATTGCATATTGTGTTTCTTTTTACAATCTTTGTGTATCGATCAAATGATCTTTTAACAAGTAATTTCTGTTGTCAAGCTCATTTATTTCATTTTCACCTGAAAACAGGTGTATTTCAAAACCTGACATATTTCCCATCTTTAAAATCATAAAAGGCAGTAAGAAAACACTCTCAAATGTCTGTTTGAAACTGTAGCCAAGAAACTGCTTAATGATACGCTTAACTTTAAAGAAATCATTAGATATGTTAACTGCTAAATGTTAAATACATTTCACCTTTGCTTACTGTGTAAGTGTAAACTGTATTTGTGATAGAGCAGCGTTAGTCTTATGACTGCAGTAGAATGTTGGACAATCTTTTCTTCGGTCCTCTTTGAACAAGTTCTGTCTACTTTACTACTGCCCTAGATTTATTTACATTGAGATAAAATCAGTTTGATTTGAAGAGTACATCATCCAAGGAAAAAGAAGTGATGACTTAGCTTTATAATTAACAAAACATTATCTAAGTATATACCTCATTTCTGTTTTTATTTCAGAGTGCACCCTCCAGCAGTGGTATTTCCTATGGCCTGGTAACTATGTGCTTTCCAACATGCTTTCAGCTTCCTAAGCTATTCAGAAACCAAGCAGTAATGACAAACTTTTACCAAATAGTAATTAAATTCATGGAAGGGGATAAAGGAGCACTGTATCCAAATGGTTAAGTACTAATGGAAATAACTTCAACAGGCAAATTATGTACTTAATTCATGTTGTAATATCAGCTTCGTTAGGAGTTATTTACTTCTGGTTTGCACTGAAACTCCATTATATTTGTTCTGTGAATGAACAGCAGTTACTTTTATTATGGTTTTCCAAAAGTCAGTGCTTTCTTTGATAGTTACTATGAATTAAAAGTGTATTTTGTGGCTTTTGCCTGTGCAATTGTATTCATGAGTTGCTGAAATGCAAAACTTTGCTGCAGATTGGGATTGGAACTGGATGATCTTAAGGTCCTTTCCAACCCAAACTATTCTATGATTCTATGCTTCTTTTAAGGCATTTCTCATCTTACGCACATCCCCTTTATTCAAGTTCACATTTCAACAGTACTCTTTTCAGTTTGGGTGGAACGGAGTTTGGGTTGGTTTCTGTTTTGATGATGGTAGAAGAGATTAATTTTTGTTTCTACCAATAGGTTATTATAAACAATTTCCCATTTGGATGTTGGAGGAAGCATTCGCAGCTCAGTGCTGTGGGAAGCTCACAAAATAACTGGGGCTTGTAGGAAAAAATTAAAGCAGGAGATTTCTTTCAGTCTTTCATTTATTAATTGCCAATACTTTAATATTTTTCCTCAGAACCTTATTTTGCATGGTATTTTAGGGAAATTATGTTAGCTCTGACATTCTTGTGGCAAACAGTGCTGTAATTTGTCATACATTTACCTAAGCAACAAATGGATTCTGTATTCTTTACAGTCTGTACCTTCGAGCAGTTCAGAGTCCAGTAAGAAGGTAAGCCCTCCTTTTCAATTCAAAGGGAAAACATTCTTAGAGATAGCTTGGCATTATTCGTTTTATTCCAGTGGTGCTACAGTTCCTTTTATCAGTTGGACAGAGCCTTGGATGGCATGGGCATGAGGCAACCCTGCCCGTGGCAGGAGGTTGGGACTGGATGATCTTTCCAACCCAAACCATTCCATCATTCTAAGGCTCCTCAAGGTTTTAACCCAGACTGATTCGTATGATTTGAATCAGTTTGGCTCTCAGATGCTTTATCCTAACTAGCTGTGCTGTGGTGGCTTTTGTTGGTAGTTGACTTAACTGTATATGAAATAAAATCCGTACATGTTTATGGTGATTTGCTTTTAAAGAGTTAGCATAGTGATTGTGAGGTAATGAGGACTTTAAAGGGTATAGGTTATGCAGTTATTATTTAGATGGGGCTGGAGAATTAGTGTGGCTCAAAGCAAGAGAAATGAATAGAATTCATATTACTGTGTTTGACTGATAACATCTACATGGACTGTTCCTCTCAGTTCAACCCCCAGGAGTGCAGGTCTAATTCTATAGTGTATGTACACCATTGTGTAAACGGAATGTATCCGTTCATGTCCTCACAGATCTAGTTTTTCATTTCCCATTGTTCTAAGAATTCAAAGCATACTGATAGATTATTTTTTGTAATAGCTACTTTAAACAGCATAATACTTCTCCCTGTTTTATTCTAGAATTCTTTTCTTCTGGTAGCACCAACGCTCCTCTCCCTTTTTCACACCACTGGGTGATGCAAACTGTTTTGAGTTAAAAAAAGTTAAATAAGGTGGGAAGAGAAGCTTCTAATTAGACAATATTAAAACCTTTACAGAAGTTACTGCATTTGGCTTCATTTTCTTGAATGAACTCATTATGAAGCCATTTTATTTTAGCGTAATAGTGAATAAAGAGAAAAGAAATTGATCTTCTGTTTTGAGGTGGGAAGTTGAAGACCAAAAAGGACACACAGTATAGGCCAATGGGTACGGTACAATACATGAAATCCTGCTTCTGCCTGTACAGCTGAGTCCTTCTGTGGCTGGGAGCAAGTGTTTTACTTCCTTATACTCTTGTATATACGTATATATTCTTCTTTGCTTGGTAACGTGCATTGAATGGGTTTATGAAAATAGCATTTTATTAAAGTGATCATCCATAGCATTATTATTAGAGTTTGTAAATTTAGAGAACTCTCTATTCTTCTTTTTCCTAACATATTGAACTATCAAAGTAAACTCAATGATGAATAAGCAGCTTTCTCTTATTCCTCTGTAGGTGGTGGTGGTGGCCAACAGCAACCCTTTCCCACCTGTGGTAAGCACTTTTTCTCTACACTACTCAAAGTTCTGACTCAAAAAGCTTTGAAATGCCTACAGGCTTAATTTGTCAGAAAGGTTCCTAGTGTACAGAGACAACGCTTGGCAGGCATAGTTTACCCTAGGTGCATAGTTATCTTCAGGGAAAGCCAGTATTAAGATAGCTACAAAATTCACGGTTCTATGACTGCTATCAGTACTTGCAGAGATATTGGATTAGCTGCAGATTTCAAGTCTCTCGGTGCATACAATCTCTGTTCCTGATTAGTTTGATTGGGTTTTTTTCCTGTATCTATTGCAATTCACTCTTACTCTCATTTTTAAACCGTTCAATTTCCACTCTGCTCACTTGGAACGCACACAGTCAGGCAAAAGTAAATTTAGCCTGAAGGTGGTTGAAGAGAGTCCGTATGATGAAACATTTGACATACGTGATTTCCTGACGTCTAGTTTCTAATCAAACATCTTACTGTTCTAGCCTGAGCGAGGATTATAATCCATTTGTCCTGTGCTATCCTTCCTACACCTTTCTTTCGCATTTGGTTGTATATTGTGCCCAAAAGATGGGGCCCTTTTTCTGCTGCAGTGTTCTGTTGAACAAGCCCTTGTACAGAATAACTAAAGGTTGTTTTCTTTCATTTGCAGCGTCACACCTATCCCCAGGTAAGCAGACTTTTATTGTTTCTATAATAGGAATGTGGTTCTTATGGGATCAAACCAGTTGCCTCAGGGTGATGTCTGCTACCCTTTTACCCTCATGCCGCCAAATACAGCAAGCAAATGACTCAATCAGTAATTGCATTAGTCTGTGTGGTGATGTATGTTTAATGCAGGTGACAGTGAGCCAAGTCGGAGGATTGATGGTGTCTTAAGCTTCACTCACCATATCTTAAGCCAGGCTCACTGGTTGTGTAAAGGGGGCATAGCCTCTGCTCTGCTGCTCTCCCCAGAAACTGCGATAGAACCAGAGGCAAATGTAGAAAATGAGTTAGTAGAGAGCTGAGGATGAAAAAACCCCAGTTTATTGCTGGGTGTTAACACTTTAATGCTCAATATATTGTATATACAGTCTTTCCCTTTATTCTCCCAAGCAAACCAGTACAACTTTGTGTTTTCTGTTTAAACAAATCGAATTCTATGTTATCTGATGTGGGGTTTTGGTTTATTTTCTCTTTCAGAGTTTGGGAAGTTCTGCTGCTAGGGTCGTTATACAGGTAGACATTCTTTCTCCATTATACTCAAGTTTTGACTGAAGCCCTGTGTCAGCAAACTAGTGATTCATCTCTTTGTGAATAGCTAAATACGAATACCTTATGGGTACCTTCGATATCCATAGACTACAGTGGTGGAGTAGGGGTTTTTGCGGTTACCGCAAAGTAGTATCTTACTTGGCTGCTGATTAAAGACCATCGCATGTGTTCTGCAGCCAAGAAATATGAAAACCCCTGTATGCTCTTTCCATAGTGCTCTCAAAATCTGTGAAATTTGACCGTCTCCGTCTACTCAGCAAGATGCATGGAATTCTAGACCTTAAGTTTGAATGTTATTCACTATTAAATCAAATCTGCATAGAATCCTAACCTGAACAGTTCCATGTTCACTTAAACAGTCTTATTTCTAAAATGGAAACAACTAGTTGAATATTATGGCTATCACTCAGGAGTATTTTTTGTCTGTGCCCTTTGCAGTTTTAACCTACATGCCCTTCTTCACAGTTTAGTCTTTCCTTCCTTCATATGGTAGTCCTTCAAACCGTAACAAGTTCTCACTTCCACTGAAAGATCAGTAGCAAGTTACCACAGCTGAAATTTGTCTGTTGAACATCATTGTTTGCAAAATGTATAACATTAGATTCTGCCATCTAGTAGGTATAAGGATAGAGTTGCTTCTTAAAAAGTCTTATTACAGAAGTCATTTCTTTTAATAGTAAATAACCATTTCTTGGTCCCTATGTAGAGTGCACCAAGACCACAAAGCAGCAGTACTTACGTTCTGGTAAGTGAATTTATTTCGATAGACTTCACTAAAACAGGGCCACCCCAACTTGGAAATCAGTTACTTCGTGCATGTTCACGTGTATTTCCATTTGTGGTCAATTGAAGTGGAATGTCTGCATTCCACTCGGTGTGTCCTCTGAAAGGGGCATAAAAGTCATGGCATATTGTGAACAATGGAGAATCCTAAAGTCAAACCCACGTGCAATGTCTTTCAGCCTTACTAAAACCCATGCAGATAAAGCTACTTGTGTGGAAACCAAGTGTGTGATTTAACAAATACTACCAAGATGACAACAGAAATTGGTGCAGAGGAACACATTCATGGTATGAGCTCAGGTACGAAGGAAATCCAGAATTCCTTCTGTTTGGAGGCAGACAAAAAGAGAAAAAGACAAATGTTTGTCAATATTCTCTGTACCATGACATGCAGCCAGGAAGATGTTTCAGAAGGGTAGTGAGAAGGTAGTTTTAGGCATCAAAGCTCAGGGAGACAAGTACTCAATAGCAATACCAATCAACATGCAAAGGACTGGGAGTCTGCATCTCAATTCAAGGCTTTCACTGGCAATAGGGCAGCCTATTTGCTGCACAGATGCCGGCAGCCTGCTCTGTCTGCTTTGGCTCAGGAGGAGCCTTTCTGGGAAGCCCTTGTGCAGCTGTACTTTGATAAACATTATGCTCCATATAGAATCCTCCTTGTCAAGTGTTATTCATTGCCTTCTCTTTTTCACAGACTCCCCAGAGCAGCCAATACTCTGGCCAGGTGAGATTTCTTTCCTGGAATGCACTGAGCTTTCCTCTAGGGTCCTGCCTTGCACATGGGCTTTGGGCTTTGGCTGGGATTTTATCTTCTTGGTGTTTCTGAGTGGTCCTCAGGTTTGGTTTGTGCCACTGAGTTAACAGGAAGGAAAAAGAACCAAGCACATAGGAACTGTTAGTGGAAATGGGCTGTTAGTTAGAAGTTCTGTTGCAGCTCTGCTGAGACTACAGCTTTGGTTACAGCTGAGTTCTTGTCTTTCTACAGGGCTCCCGGCCTCAAAGTGTTTCATACAGCCTGGTAAGTATCTGCCCATCACCAGTCAGAACACAGCACTGTAGCAAGGGGAGTGCCATGGCACTGCAAAAGCACTCAGCAAGTGCTCACATTTGCAGCTTTGAAGGATGTTTGCCATGAACATCAGTATTTTCACACTCAAAATACTTTCTTGTCTGGAATCCCAGCACATGAAATCCTTGCACTCAGCATCACTGTGGGGGCCAGGAGGAAGTCTGGGCTCTTCATACATTGTGCTCTGTATAGAATCCTCCTTGTCAAGTGTTATTCATTGCCTTCTCTTTTTTACAGACTCCCCAGAGCAGCCAATACTCTGGCCAGGTGAGATTTCTTTCATGGAATGCAATGAGCTTTCCTCTAGGGTCCTGCCTTGCACATGGGCTTTGGGATTTGGCTTGGCTTTTATCTTCTTGGTGTTTGTGAGTCATCCTGGGTTTTGGTTTGTGCCACTGAGTTAACCTGAAGGAAAAAGAACTGAACACGTTGTATATACTCAAATATATATTACATATACAGAGGAGCTGTGGGTGGAAACAGGATGCTCTGTTGTAGCTCTGCTGAGACTACAGCTTTGGTTACAGCTGAGTTCTTGTCTTTCTACAGGGCTCCCGGCCTCAAAGTGTTTCCTACACCCTGGTAAGCATTTGCAAGTCACCAGTCAGAACACAGCACTGTAGCAGGGGGAGTGCCATGGCACTGACAAAAGCACTTGGCAATCACTCACAATTCTAAGTTTGAAGGACGTTTCGTATGAACATACGAATTCTCACACTCAAACATTATCCACATGTTACTTCCTTACCTGGAATTCCAGCACACGAAATCCTTGCACTCAGCATCACTGTGAAGGCCAGGAGGAAGTCTGGGCTCTTCATACTGCCCCGCACAGCTTTAGGATGTAGTTGCTTGCTCTTCCTAACACAGGCTGGATGCCTTACAAAAGGGGAGTAAGCGCATGTCCTTGTCCTAGTGTGGGCCAAGTTCCTGGGCAGCAGCAGTTCTCAAGGCCAGGGAAGCAAACTGGCCATTCTGTAGGCAGTTCTTCCCTGACCTCTCTGGGCCCAGCACCACTGGCAGGGTTTTGATGTTTCCTTTGGCAGTTGCACCTCCAATTGATGGAGTGCTTTCACTGGCAATAGGGCAGCCTATTTGCTGCACAGATGCCGGCAGCCTGCTCTGTCTGCTTTGGCTCAGGAGGAGCCTTTCTGGGAAGCCCTTGTGCAGCTCTACTTTGATAAACATTATGGTCCGTATGGAATCCTCCTTGTCAAGTGTTATTCATTGCCTTCTCTTTTTCACAGACTCCCCAGAGCAGCCAATACTCTGGCCAGGTGAGATTTCTTTCATTAAACTCAATGAGCTTTCCTCTAGGGTCCTGCCTTGCACATGGGCTTTGGGGGTTGGCTGGGATTTTATCTTCTTGGTGTTTCTGAGTGGTCCTGGGTTTGGTTTGTGCCACTGAGTTAACAGGAAGGAAAAAGAACCAAGCACATAGGAGCTGTTAGTGGAAATGGGCTGTTAGTTAGAAGTTCTGTTGTAGCTCTGCTGAGACTACAGCTTTGGTTACAGCTGAGTTCTTGTCTTTCTACAGGGCTCCCGGCCTCAAAGTGTTTCCTACACCCTGGTAAGCATTTGCAAGTCACCAGTCAGAACACAGCACTGTAGCAGGGGGAGTGCCATGGCACTGACAAAAGCACTTGGCAATCACTCACAATTCTAAGTTTGAAGGACGTTTCGTATGAACATACGAATTCTCACACTCAAACATTATCCACATGTTACTTCCTTACCTGGAATTCCAGCACACGAAATCCTTGCACTCAGCATCACTGTGAAGGCCAGGAGGAAGTCTGGGCTCTTCATACTGCCCCGCACAGCTTTAGGATGTAGTTGCTTGCTCTTCCTAACACAGGCTGGATGCCTTACAAAAGGGGAGTAAGCGCATGTCCTTGTCCTAGTGTGGGCCAAGTTCCTGGGCAGCAGCAGTTCTCAAGGCCAGGGAAGCAAACTGGCCATTCTGTAGGCAGTTCTTCCCTGACCTCTCTGGGCCCAGCACCACTGGCAGGGTTTTGATGTTTCCTTTGGCAGTTGCACCTCCAATTGATGGAGTGCTTTCACTGGCAATAGGGCAGCCTATTTGCTGCACAGATGCCGGCAGCCTGCTCTGTCTGCTTTGGCTCAGAAGGAGCCTTTCTGGGAAGCCCTTGTGCAGCTCTACTTTGATAAACATTATGGTCCGTATGGAATCCTCCTTGTCAAGTGTTATTCATTGCCTTCTCTTTTTCACAGACTCCCCAGAGCAGCCAATACTCTGGCCAGGTGAGATTTCTTTCATTAAACTCAATGAGCTTTCCTCTAGGGTCCTGCCTTGCACATGGGCTTTGGGGGTTGGCTGGGATTTTATCTTCTTGGTGTTTCTGAGTGGTCCTGGGTTTGGTTTGTGCCACTGAGTTAACAGGAAGGAAAAAGAACCAAGCACATAGGAGCTGTTAGTGGAAATGGGCTGTTAGTTAGAAGTTCTGTTGCAGCTCTGCTGAGACTACAGCTTTGGTTACAGCTGAGTTCTTGTCTTCCTTACAGGGCTCCCGGCCTCAAAGTGTTTCATACAGCCTGGTAAGTATCTGCCCATCACCAGTCAGAACATAATTGGAGCACACGAAGTTCCATAGCACTGCAAAAGCACTCAGCAAGCTCTCACATTTGCAGCTTTGAAGGATGTTTGCCATGAACATCTGTATTTTCACACTCAAAATACTTTCTTGTCTGGAATCCCAGCACATGAAATCCTTGCACTCAGCATCATTGTGGGGGCCAGAAGGAAATCTGGGCTCTTCATACATTATGACCCGTATAGAATCCTCCTTGTCAAGTGTTATTCATTGCCTTCTCTTTTTTACAGACTCCCCAGAGCAGCCAATACTCTGGCCAGGTGAGATTTCTTTCATGGAATGCAATGAGCTTCTCTCTAGGGTCCTGCCTTGCACATGGGCTTTGGCTGCGATTTTTCCTTCTTGGTAATGCTTTGTGGTCCTCGCGTTTGGTTTGTGCCACTGAGTTAACAGGAAGGAAAAAGAACCAAGCACAGAGGAACTGTTAGTGGAAATGGGCTGTTCTATTGTAGCTCTGCTGAGACTACAGCTTTGGTTACAGCTGAGTTCTTGTCTTCCTTACAGGGCTCCCGGCCTCAAAGTGTTTCCTACACCCTGGTAAGTATCTGCCCATCACCAGTCAGAACACAGAATTGGAGCACATGAAGTGCCATAGCACTGCAAAAGCACTCAGAAAGCGCTCACAAGTACAACTTTCAAGGGCAATTCATGTGAATATATGTACTCTCACACTCAAAATACTTTCTTGTCTGGAATCCCAGCACATGAAATCCTTGCACTCAGCATCAC
>NDXB01005940.1:28371-75697 GCA_002631895.1 Agapornis roseicollis | reverse complement strand
AAGTTGGGGCTGTTCAGCCTGGGGAAGAGAAGGCTGCATGGAGACCTCAGAGCAGCTTCCAGTCTCTGAAGGGGGCCTGTAGGGGTTCTGGGGAGGGACTCTTCATTAGGGACTGCAGTGACAGGACAAGGGGTAACGGGTTCAAACTGAAACAGGGGAGGTTTAGATTGGATCTAAGGAAGAAATTCTTTGCTGTGAGGGTGCTGAGGCACTGGAATGGGTTGGCCAGGGAGGTTGTGAGCGCTCCATCCTTGGCAGTGTTCGAGGCCAGGTTAGACGCNAAACAGGGGAGGTTTAGATTGGATCTAAGGAAGAAATTCTTTGCTGTGAGGGTGCTGAGGCACTGGAATGGGTTGGCCAGGGAGGTTGTGAGCGCTCCATCCTTGGCAGTGTTCGAGGCCAGGTTAGACGCAGCCTTGGGTGCCATGGTTTAGTGTGAGGTGTCCCTGGTTATGGCAGGTGGGTTGGAACTGGATGATCTTAAGGTCCTTTCCAACCCTAACTATTCTATGACTGTATGATTCTATGATTACAAGTAACAATGTCCTCCTGAAGTTTCCCTAGGAAGTACTGCGTATTCAAGGCTTTGTTCAACACCCTCTAAGTTCTTTCTGCGATAAACCACAGAAACAAGGATTAGAATAATATTGAAGCTTCCTTTGTGGTGGCCATGAAAGGAGCACTTTTACCAGAAGTAATTAGAAAGTGAAATAAGTCAGTGCTCACCATTGCAGAGTTTTACTGGAGAGAGGAAATAAGTGAGATAAGCAGCTGAGAAATACGGGGGTCTGAAAAGATCACTTCCACCTTTTGTGTACACAAGGCTACAGGTGTAAGTAAACATGGGAAGTGTTACCTTTCTAACTGCTTCCACCTTTTGTGTAAGCAATAATATAGAATGTAAAGGTCTGTATTTCTCTCCATCAGACCCTTTGTAATATAGAAGAAGGTATTTATCGGCTTACTACAACTTTCCTGTGTGACATTTGTATAAACAGCCAGAATAATGCTTCAAAACAACAGCCTTTTCTCACCAGGATCCCCAAAGTAATGGGCTCTCGCATTGCTGTCACCCGTGAAATGTGACAAATTGCAAGAAAACTAGTTAAATATAGGAGCCATCCATACTGCTCTTTAAAATGAAAGGCAGTTGCTATTAATTTAACCTGGGAGAAAATGATAAAAGGAGTTCTATTTAGCTCCAAAAATGGGGGAGGCGAGGAAGAGAAGTGATCTCTTAGGTCCAGTACTCCTTTCTGGTGCAAATCTGGCACTGTTGTATAGCCTGTGTGTTTTTTTCTTGGACTAGTTTTAAATCTCTAAAGATAGCTATAATGGGACACTGTGGCCTCCCTGCATTTCGATGTGGCGCTTCTGTGTATACAGCTCAAAATTACAAGGCCTGTGTTGCAAGATGCTGCTTTACCAGCACAGCGAAATAACCACCCCATCAGCAAAGCCTTTTACACCATTACAGATTCCCAATTATTAGAGGTATTTTTTCCTCCATTGCTTACTAGTTCAAATCCATTCACCTGGAGCTTTGGTTTGCTCTAGCTTAATGCAATTAAATGTTTGTGAAATTAAATGTTTAAACAGAAGGACTAGTGAAGAAGGGGCAGTGAATAACTTCTGACGTGGTGTCAAAGGCTTATGACAGTTATCTTAGAGATGAAGAGCGTTTTGCCTGTCCCATTTCTGATGACCCAGAAAGTTTGAGTTTCTATTAGTTTGCAGCTGTAGGCAATAGCCTCCTGCCAGCAGAAATACAAGTGGTAATAACGTCACCATGGTAGAAAAGGAAAAGTTACTTTCAAGGCTAGACTTTTCTGTGTGAAGTCTGTAAATGTAGTTTCCAGGATGCATAGGCTGCCTTATTAGGATCTGAAGTGGAATGAGCACCTAAATACCTATCTGCTTGACAGATACTGGGGCCAAGTTTGTGGTTTCCTATAGGGCCAATTGAGTCATGGCCTCTTTGAAGTGTCTTTTTTCTATTTTTTCATGTCATTTAACTAAAGTAATCGTGACTCTACTTAGAGCGTTACTTGCGCTATTTCATGTTCAAATCCAAGTACTCAAGACTTGGCTTTGCATGGACCTGGATAACCTAATCTAAGGTCCTGCTGTCAGTAGGACGTTGGTCCACATAATTTCCAGAGGTATGTATTTCCACAGTGTGCCACATATGAAAAGGATATTTTAGGAATATTAATGTAGATCCTGGGCTACGTTCATGGATGGTTGTCATAGTTATCCAAGTCTCTCAGACTTGGCGTTCAAAGCCTTGTTTCAAGCTATAGCATCCGAAGGATGAAATAGGATTTTGTGATTTCACCCTCATGGACTGTATCTTCTACAAGCTCCAATGGTTTGGGTACTTCACTTCCATTATCTGGAAAGAATTTGGACTGTAAGTGCTGGAAAGTTTATGTTATATGTGAAGTCAGACTTGAACTGTGGGAGGACATAGTTGTAGGACCTACTGGCATTTCGTTGTAGTGAGTGGCTAGCATTTAAATCCCTTGGACAGCTTAAGGAATGTGTGCCATTAATGTGACATGGCCCACAGAGAGCCAAACAACCCACCTCAGAGATATGACCAAGGGTAAGCCTGGGCCAAGCTCCATGTGGTCCTCGTCCTTGGTGATTGATGTGCATCACCCTACCTTTGGTCATGGCTTTTAACAAGCTGTCAGAACTTGCTAACACTGCTTTTAAGTGAATGCTGCAATTTCCTCTGCTGTCTGTAGCTGATGTCTCATAAATACGAGGTAAGTTAAAAATGAAAAGATTAGCCTTGTTTCTGCTGAAGACAGGAACATATTTTATCTTAATTTCTCACCTGCCTTTTAATGAATATATTCCACATGAATATCTACTTTTCCATCCATCTTTTACAATCCGTTACCTACTGGGCTCTATGCTGAATTATTAAAAAGGGGCAAAGAGAAGAAAATGGAACAACTTTCAATTCATTTTGACCTTTTGATTAAACAATATCATCACTTTGCTGTGAAAGATCTTAAATGCCAACACCTGCATTTATCCATTTAAGCTTAGATAATCATAAAAGTCTTGATGCCTGAGTGCCTTTAGAAACCTCAGCTGTCTTATAAACTGAAATAACTTCTGCTAATGCTTCATCTTTTATCACATCTACACTTTTGGGTTGTTGGGGTTTTTTTTTGTTGCCATGCCCAAAACTGCTGTGTTGAGTTATTAAGGAAGAACAGCTGAGGTGGAAAGAAATGTAACTCCAGTATGGATGGTAAGTGTTGTGCTGGCTCCTGCAACCCTTTGTTGAGATACAGAAGGTGTGAAGGATGCACAAGGTGGGCAGGGGGAGATGGCAAAAGGCATCTTGCTGATCACACACCTGTGTGAATGACCCACCAGTATGGAGGTCAGGATTATGAGGTATGTGTGAGTCAGCAGTAGAAGGTGAATGTGACACAATAGTGATGGCTGCGACTGTGGGCACTAGGAACCAGCCCCAGTACAGGGGGTGTTTGTGGAAGGGGCTGCACTGCTGACATCTATTCTGCTCCAGAATTCAGGAATGAAGTTTCAGGAAGAGGAAGACCACATCTAAACCCATGAACAAGACAGATCAGAGAGCTGGTAATGTCATTGCTTGTACTTTTTTTTTCCCAGAGAGAGCAGTCAGTGATTTGAAAACATAATTTACTTAACCAAAACAACCCAAGACCGTGAATGGAGAAAACTAAGATGGGATCTGGCCTTGTAGGGTGTTCAATGGCCCCAAGCGATTACAGGCTCTCTTTCCTTCTTAACAAGTTTTATTATCAAGTGTTGAAGCCACCAGCATGATTTCTAAGGAGGAAAGCTAGACTTTCATTTATTTCAAGAGCTATTTTTATTTTTTATGTTGTGTGCATGTGTGTATATATATATATATATATGCACTTGTACTGGAGTAAGAACAGCTGGTGCTGTGGGATTTCAATATGCTACTACCTGCAGTGGAAAAAGAGTGGTTTTGCTTTAAATACACATTGAAAAGCTCCTGGTATGTGAGACATTTGTATAGCAAGAAAATATTTGTAGGTTACCTTTAAACTAATATATGCTCATGGTTATCAGGACTGGATAAGGTAGGCAATCTTGAGACTGAAGATTACTATTACACTATTAATAGTGTTTGCTTTCCATTATTAAGCAGTATTTGAAATGTGATGATTTAATGTGGCCTATCTGGTGTTCTCACCTCCTATTCTGCTTATGGGAAAGCCACCATGCAATAACCCAGAGTACAAGATTAGTGTGTGTGCTGGGGGAAAATATATATATATGCATATATATATACACACGCACACATATACATGAACAAGATATAATTAGACAAAAGCTGTTCCTTACAATATGGAATTTATTGTATAGAAACTTGAGTAGCTACAGCTGATGCTAATTGACTCTGCAGCCTAAGAATGTGCACAGCATCCACAGTAGTGATGGTGAAGACAGGAGAAAGGTGAAATATGGCACAGAAGATTCTACTTCAGCTTGCACCTGCCAAACACAAAAAGCCAAATCTTCAGCTGATGTCAACCAATAGGGATATCTTCCTTCAGAGGAGTGACACTGATTTACATCAGCCAACAATCTGGCCAGGGACATTACTGACTTGGCATTATGGCCATAGCAGCTGGTGCTGACTTGTTAAGAACAAAGGACCACATGCCAAAAAGCCCATTAAAAGGAGCTCCTTTGATGTTTCACTTCATCTGGTATAAATTTAAAATGGAGGAGGCTGTCAATTTTCCTTAGTCTAGACGTTTTGTGTCGTTGGGTCTGTGTTACACTGCAGAGTGACCTTTATGTACCATATCAGATACTGAAAAACTGAGGACTCATTCTTTATGGGTGTTGAAATCCCAGGGAGGAACTGGCAGCCCTCAGTTATAAGTGACCCTGGAAGGCTGTCCAGCCTTTAAAACAGACCCAAGCCTGTGTGATGGGTGATAGGAATTGCCTTTTGTTACCGTGGAGCTTTTCAAGTTAATTATTGGAAGGGGATGCCTCCTCCTCTTTGGAGGGCCCTTTCATGTTTATGGAGTACCAAGCTCTTGAGCTTTGCTCTTTGTTTCAAGTGTCTGATGCCAGTTCCCCCATAATCTGGTGTGATGAAGGAAGGGGTGATGATGCTCATTGGGTGTAAGAGAAGAAGCAATGGATCAGTGTGGAGAGGTATAATTTTTACTCCTTTATTTGGAAAACTGTGGGACCCAGAGGAATGATGCAGCCTTCTGCCCTGTGATATAGAAACATAGATACTATTGGAGGTCATAGGCAACAGATATAAGCAAGAGGGGGACTGCAGTGACAGGACAAGTGGTAACGGGCTCAAACTGAAACAGGGGAGGTTTAGATTGGATCTAAGGAAGAAATTCCTTCCTGTGAGGGTGGTGAGGCACTGGAATGGGTTGCCCAGGGAGGTTGTGAGTGCTCCATCCCTGGCAGTGTTCAAGGCCAGGTTGGACAGAGCCTTGGGTGCCATGGTTTAGTGTGAGGTGTCCCTGCTTATGGCAGGGGGTTGGAACTGGATGATCTTAAGGTCCTTTCCAACCCTGACTATTCTATGAGTCTATGATGCTCAAGGCTGTGTAAGCCAAAGCTGCCTCTAAGCTGATTTTCAATGACAACACTGGTGATTCAATGGCACTGTGATGTTATGTAGTTAGCTGCTCTTTAGTGATTTCTCTGCTGTTTCCGGCAACAAGCAGCCATGGATTTTCGGGAGGGATGATTGTTTTGCCCTTGGTTTTGTTTGGTTCTTTGGTGGAGGTTTTTGCTTGTTTGTTTTTCACTCATTTAAGGGCATGCCCATAAAACAGTTTGAAGTTGAAGGATCTCCTCACCTTCAGGAGTCTGCCTTTTACAGATTAAAGGCTCAGTTTTATACCACGGGAGGTAGCAGTGAACTTGAACTTAGAAACTGTTTCCCTAGGAGACAGAAGGATGTTTTCCCTGTTCATGATGTTGTCCACAACATTTCTATGAGTGAAACTCATAGATTTGAATGATTTTCCCAAAGAGGATCGTATTGTCTGTTGAAGATCAAAATTAAGGTTCAGCTCTCCCTGTTTTGCTAGGTGAAATTTAAGGGGTTTATTTTTCTACTGTTTTCCATCTTGTTCAGGTGGACACTTCTATCTTGAGCTGTCAGAGCGGGTAAAAACGTGAGACAATTTGAAGTGAAAGACTCTGGAAGAGGGCAAGTCACTCGTTAGCACTCAGGGCAAGCAGTGGACAACTGAATGCTACAATCATTAATGATTAAGAGCAAGAGATGGGCTGTGTGGATTCAGTGCCTGCATTATGCCACTGGAGGAAAGAGCCTCGTTTTCCCCTTATTCACACTTGGTTTAAAGTAGGAGCAATAGTTCTGCAGTCTGAGTACTTGGCTCAGTCTTGCTGCGGTAAATTATCAGAAAGAACTGAAGAAGTAGGTGTCTTGGACATGATGAGAATACCAAGTGGTTGATACGTTTCTTGCCCTGCAAATCACTATTTAAATGTTCTGAATCATCCTGAACTTTTTCTTCTTTTTAAAGCCACACTGCATCAGATTACTCCTTGAGTCCCTGCAATAGTGCCTGGTGGCTTCTAGCATGACATCCTTGAAATGCAACCATGGGTGTCTGAGATTTTTAGTAAGTGAATGTTACGAAGAATGTCTCGAAAGTGTAGCTGCAAATTGCAAAGTATTTTCAATAACCACTTCCATGGTTCATAACAATGCAAACAGAGATCCCATCAGTCTAAGGACCAGTTCTCTGGAAGTGTTGGGTTTGTTAAAGACACAGCTTTTGATGGCACATGGCCAAAAAGGCATGACAAGAAAACCAATGATGACTTGAGGCATGAGTCTAAAACCTAAGACTGATTATCTCCAATGAGAAAATAATTATAGAATCATGGAATGGTTTGGGTTGGAAGGAGCCTTAAAGCTCACCCTGTTCCAACCCCCTGCCATGGGCAGGGACACCTTCTGCTAGAGCAGCTTGCTCCAAGCCCCTGTGTCCAAGCTAGTCTTGAGCACTGCCAGGGATGGGGCATTCACAATTACCAGGTGCTTGATCAGCTCCAAATTATGAAAGATTTAATGAAAAGGGAATAATTTTTCCTTTCGTCCCATCCCAGCACATAGGAAGAAAAGGGGGAAAATGTTAGCAAAACATCCAAATGCTCTTGTCAACCAGCTGGGTATTGGGAACTGACTAGTGCAAAGCAGTCGAGTCACGTCATGTGGGTGGATTACTTCCTGACCACTGAAATATTCTGCAGCAATAACGCACTCTCGTGATTCAGAGTGTAAGACGATCTCCTGCAGGTGCCAGGCAGGAGCGTTTCCTTTTTGCTGGTGCAGTCATTGCAAATTACACCCTTGCTCCACCAAAGCTCTCTGCGTGCAGTCAGAGGCAGTGCATCGCATCCCGTCCGGAGCAGCATGTTGCTACCCTATAGCTCCCAGAACTTATTTAACACCAAGAGAGGAGATTGATCAATTATTTGCAAAGTGGTTTGTGACAATGTGTTGGCAGTCACCACAGAGATGCTTAGTGTGAGGTGCTGTTGATTAGCTGCCTTATGGGATTGTTTGCTCTGAAGCCAAGTGTTGGACTACACTAATTTTGCTAAAAGCCTTCTGTAAACAGGCTGTTTCTTGATATCAAGAGGCTTTTCCTACTTTGGGCTGATTATATGTTGAAGATTAATAGCTCTTAGGTACACTTGATAAGCTTTCTCTTTTCAATGATTACAACTTTCTACAGTCCAATATTAGCTTTTGCAAAGAGAAAGCATCTTCCTTCTGTGTCCACAGCTGTCGATGGCAATTAAAAAACCAAAAAGAGCCAGCTAGAAGTAGCACAACTGTTTTTGTTACAGATGACTTTTTAATCTTAACTTTTAGCTTGAGTCATTATTGATATAGCTGAGAGAATTAAGCCTTACTCCCACCAGTCAGAGCTGTTTGAAGAAGCGTTAGTATAGGTACAATGACATGTTCATCAGGAGAAACAGCCTGGCTGATTGTCTCAGTTCAAGCTTGCAGAATTGCCTTGGCTTTGTGTCTTGAGAAATAGAATGGAGCACATGAACAAACGGGGAATGGAGCTGAGGACATGGCCCAACCCCAGGTTCTTATTGAAAGGTAAATCCAAGAACTCTTTAAGCATTACATTTTAAATAGGGAACATGGGCAGAGCTGCATTGCTGTCAGGATTTTTTGCAATTGGAATAGTTTCCATGGATGCTAATGCTGAAGAGCAGCAAACGCTGCCTCTTGCAAAAGAGCCATTTGAGAAGCATCAGAAGGCAGTTAGGGACAAAGGTCTCGTTGCTGGTCAGCAGAAATGTTGGTAAAAACATCTGAGTTTTGTAGCAGTCCTTGTCAGCTGCAGCTTGTGCTCTGATTAAAAGTGATGCCTTTTCCTCGGCAGTGATCTGAACAATAAATTATCCATCCTATCTTCCATCCCTTGACAAACACTGAAATAACTAATAATATTGTGATTGTCCTCTATGTTCCCATTATTCTGTGTTACCAGGCTGTTGAGGTGATGCGGTCTGTTTACTTATATCTAAGATCAGGTGGTTCAGCTGTGGTAATACTTGATTCACTGTAGGGATTGAGCCATCTGTCTTTGTCATCAGGAGGTTGGAGTCTTGGTTTGGGGTTACAGATCGCTGCTTGAGGCATGTGTGGGCTCTGTACAACCTACACCTACATATCCCTGAGTCTCAATCTTGAAGAAGGTATAGGAGGTATATTTGTATAGGCTAAGAAAGTTGGGGCTTTTCAGCCTGGAGAAGAGAAGCTATTTTGGAGACCTCAGAGCAGCTTCCAGTGTCTGAAGGGGGCTAAAAGGATGCTGGAAAGGGACTCTTCATCAGGGACTGTAATGACAGGACAAGGGGCAAAGGGTTGAAACTGAAACAGGGGAGACTGAGCTGAGCTCTGAGGCAGAAGCTGTTCCCTGTGAGGGTGCTGAGGCGCTGGCACAGGGTGATGGCCCAGAGAAGCTGTGGCTGCCCCATCCCTGGCAGTGCTCAAGGCCAGGTTGGACACAGGGGCTCGGAGCAAGCTGCTGCATTGGAAGGGGTCCCTGCCTGTGGCAGGGGTTGGAACTGGAGGAGCTTTAAGGTCCCTTCCCACTCAGACCACTCTGATTGTAAGGTAGAAGTTGCTTACATTAAGGACCATTAATTGCTGCTCCTCTCTGCTTGGGGCATGGGCAGCATCAGCTCTCCCCACAGAGCTCTGGAAGAGCTCAGCAGCCCAGACATAGGGCTTTTATTAAATTGAATTAAAAGAAGTGCCCTGCAGGTGGTCTATAATGTAAAGCCTACCTACAGTGGTGATGTCTGATCCCATTAATGACACACACTGAATCAGCGCTGTGTGTCTCCTTCCTTGGCCCCCTCTTGTCAGGCTTGCTTGGTGGTCGGGGAGGATTTGTAGCGCTGCTCATATTAAAATGAGCCTTGGCCAATGTCAAAGCAGCACTTTGTTATAAATCATCAAAAATCCACACTGAAACACTGGGAAGAGGGCTATGTGAAAGTCTGAAAAGCTGTGTTATGCTGTTGTAAAGTGAAAAGGGGGGGAAAAAGGCAGTAACAATGCAAAAGGGTATGTCTGCCTGAATTGTGCGTCTCTCAAGGAAAGGCAAGTTTAACCTGCTGTAATGCAGGGTCACTTCCTGTTAGCAAAACCCCCTGAAGGAAGAGGGAGGGCAATGTAAAAAGATACCTTACAGTAAAACAATATCGTTATTTTACTCAGAGATCAAGGATTCATTGGAAAAAAAAAAGAGCTTTTGAAAACCTACCCTTGGTTTTCCAGAATAGTTTTAACTCCTCCAATATCATATGGTTTTCAGTAAGTCATTATTTAAAACCCAAACCTGTCATCCTCTTTCTTGCATAGGGCAAAAATGACTTTTCTCTGAACGCAATCATGATCTGGCTCCTTTTTCTCCTGTAAGCAGCTGAACTTTTACAACTAGGATCTGCATTCACTGAATTTTATTAATGGAATCATTCTGCTTTCTGTTTCTTTGCATTTGGTTCTCCCAAAGCATTACACTTGCATGTCTTTGTTCATTAGTTTTAAAGTCTTTCTTCAGCTGGGATAATAGTAAAAACATATATTGCTAGTCATCCAGTTGCAATTCTAGCTAATCTCAGAGGGGCATATATATTTCAAGTTTGGTGCATGGGGATTTAGATATACAATTCCAGATAGGCTTGATGAGAGTAACAGTCCTAATTCCCCACACAGTATATTAAAAATGATCCCAAATGTACAGAGTGAAGCTCTGTGATCCAACCTTTAAGTGCCTTTGCCTTTTTTCCCCTATACATCATTTGCATCTGCATTCCTTAGTTAAGGTAATTGACAGCTGCTTTGAGGATGAGTGAGTTGATCTTATTGCCCATGTCTGCTTTGCTTTGCTGTGTTTTCCTGGGGACTGGCTGTGCCTGGGTGTACCTTTTGAATGGAAAGGTTAATTCTAGTGGGAGTTAGAGCAAAGAATTCAGCAAATTGGCTCTGTTATTATTCTGATTGCCTCCAATGTTAGACAAGAACAAAGTGCACCTTTTCTTACTGCCTTAATTAACTACCACAAAAAAAAAGCCCCACCATACTGTGAATCTAATAAGGATTAAGGTTTAATTTTGATATTAGTACAAGATCCAAGGCAGGCACGTTTCATGCAGAAAGGATGAAGAGCTCTTATACCTGAATTGCATAAGGAATCTTGCTTTTTAACATTCGTTCTCAGGCAACCGCTTGTTGGCCTAAAATGCTAAGCACCAGCTACTACTGTTCCCTAATTTTAGACATCATTCCTAGTCTTGTTTATGCCTTTCTTTACTTTCTCTTCTAATTCACATCTTTATAGGGATTCCCCATGCCTAATGGGCAGAATGCCACTGGTGGCGTTTCTTTTAGCAGTGAAGGGGTGCAATACAAATGGGGTGCAGTACAGAAAAGAAGGCTGTCTCCATTTACCCTAAATATAAGAAAATTCCTTGGGCTTAATTCTCAGTTCCTGAAGGTTCCTGTACTTACACTTGGAAGCCAATATCCACAAATAGCTAGTCTGGTAGTTAGGAGTAAATGGAGTGTGAATACCCCAGGCAACTCTTCTTTCTTTTGTGCAGATTCATGTTCTAAGATATTAAGAGATGTGACTTACAGACAAGTCTGTCATTCACTCTGATCTCCGCTGTTTTATTCTGCTGCCTTGCAGCCCATTTTGCCCACCCTCACCACTGATTCTGGAGTTTTGGATACTAATGCCCAGCAGCAAATAGCCTCTCCTGGGGACACCACAGTGGTTGAGCAATCCCACAATCTTGGTGAAGAAGTTGCTTGGCTTCGCAACACACGCATTTGTTGCGCAGGCTGTTTCTTGATATGAAGGCAAATTATCTCCTACTGCGATGCTGCTGTGGAAGAGCAGAAACTCTTTTCTCCTTCCCACTTTCTTTTCCTCCCCTCTCTGATTTCTGCTGGCCACTAAACTATTTTAATTTAAAAGATGATTTAAAGGATAATCTGTTTTCCATTTGATTTCTTTCTGTGGTTTAGCTCTCCTCTTTCTTTCCCTCCTCTATCCTTCTAGTATCTTGGCTGACTTTGTGAAAAGACTTCTTCCTCTGCTGCTCTGCAGTTACTCAATGCTACCTGCTGCTTTTTTCATCTTCTCCTACCGTGCTGCTTGTTTCTACCTCCTCCCACTAGGACTCTTTGATGCCCGTGACTCCATTAATCTTTCCCAGTGGGTTTTTTCCCCTCTATATGTCATAAAATATTTGTAGAAACCAGTGTATAACTGTAGGTATGGGTTTGGTCAGGGATTGGAGGAAGAAATCACTGTAAATGCATGAGCTCCAACTGAGTGTATGAGCAGAATCGAGTCCATCCAGTCTGTTGAGAGTATTTGCATCAAAACTGTATTCGTCTGGGGAGAGAGCTAAGTTTTGACAAAAGATAAGGCAAATATTTGCAGTGTGTGAAAAGCAAGGAGAAAAATAAGTTATACCAGAGAGCAGAGGGTGTGATTGGAGGGTAGCCTAGAATTTGGGAGCTGTGTGTGCGCTTCTTTGCTCTGACCAGATTTTCTGTATGGCTCTGAAATTGCTTCGGATGGAGTTTATCTCAATGAATTTAATTAGAAAAAAGTTGGGGGTCTTTTTATGTCTGTGCTGATCTTCAGGGATCCATCATTAGAGGATCCCCTGAGAAGGTGGCTCCTTCTCCTTGTATGAGAAGTTACAGAAGGGAACTTAGGATGTTAAAAGCTTTCTGATCTGCATGGTAAGGGAAAAACACTAAACGCTGTGCCTTAATTGCCTCAGAAATACAGAAACATGAGCCATTCAGGTCACTAAGATGTGTAGGAGATAACAATTTTGTGGCAAAGGATATTTCTCATCTACTGTGAGTGGATTAAGGATCGAGAAAGTGAACCAAAAACTTCCCGCACAGCCCTGCAGGGTACTTAATGAATAGGAGATAAGAAAGTGTCTAACATGACTTTGAAGGTCCCTTCCAACCCAAACTATTCTATGGTTTAATGATGCGCCATCTCACTCTTTCTCATCGATTGAGAAACAGAGAAAAGCACTTCTAACTTTCATTTGCCTCAATGGCTAATGCCCTCAACTAAGATATTGGAATAAAGTGTTCAGAGTGGTGCAGCTGCTGAAAATGAGTCAGCAAAGAGAACAACTATACTTCCACTTTAACAAAAGCATTTGACATGCAACACCAGTCATTCATTAAAGGTCTTATATCTACAGTACAAAACAAGACAGCTCCCCTCCTAGGTTGAGTTTATGGTTAGATCTGAAATCAGATGTTGGTTTTATCCCTTGTATCTCCCAAATTTCTTACTTGCCTTCTTTCAGAGGTTTTTAATAGCTATTGATATTTTCCATCTACATAAATCTTTAGGTCTCAGGTCAGCCTAGAACTGCCAACAGACAATATATGCACATCATTGAAAAGAAGGAGCAGCATCATGCTGTGTGCCGGGCCACGAGAGTGCCTGCCTACCAGGGACCACTGCTGAGTGGTTTATAGGGACGTGAAACAGTTCCCATCTCCTCTTCCTTTCTCTCTGCTGTCCCCAGTTCTTTGGATTTCATTTCCTGATATTTTGAGGTTTTAGAATCATAGAACAGTTTGGGTTGGAAAGGACCTCAAGATCATCCAGTTCCAACCCCCCTGCCATAACCAGGGACACCTCACACTAAACCATGGCACCCAAGGCTTCGTCCAACCTGGCCTTGAACGCTGCCAGGGATGGAGCATTCACAACCTCCCTGGCCAACCCATTCCAGTGCCTCAGCACCCTCACAGCAAAGAATTTCTTCCTTAGATCCAATCTAAACCTCCCCTGTTTCAGTCTGAACCCGTTACCCCTTGTTCTGTCACTACAGTCCCTAAGGAAGAGTCCCTCCCCAGACTATTCTACCTCTTCTCCCTTCAAAACTCTGCTTAAAATGTCCCTTCCTTGAAAACTGGATGCTCCTTTGCATTTATTTGCCTGCATTTTCAGCTTTCCAGGGTTTTGCTGGCAGTCGTGGTGGTCAGGCTGAGCCATCTTTCAAGGTGTGTACAGCACAGAGCTTCCCCAGCTGGCTCTGTCTCTTTCGGCATGGCAGGGTCCTGCAGTTGTAGGTGCTGTGCAACATCCTTCTCATCAAAAATATTTTAGGCAAAGGTGTGTTTTGTACAAATCAGACCCTTTTGCCACTGGTTCCTACTGCAGCTTTGCACAGAGGTAGAGCAGGGCACTAGAAATGTTGGAGACAAGAGATGTTTCTGAGGCAGCCACTCAATTACAAAGAGCTTAAAACCCTGATCCTGAAACTACTTGAAACTCAGTTTTCATCACAACCACCATTGAACCCTATAACTATAGGTTATATAACTATAAGTAACTATAATTTTGACCAGATTTAACCAATCTAAAATGTTTCTTTGAAGCGAATAAGAGACAGGACAAGACACATAGGATGCCTTTTTGTCAGAGGTATCTTGACTCCTTCCATGCTGCCCATCACAGCGTGTTTATATTATTTAAAATGGCAGTGTATCCTCTGATTCCTTTTGCTGCGGTACAGCTGCATGGCAGTCATGGGAATATTTCTATCACACCTTTCAGAATATGCCACTGAAAGCAGTTTCGCAGGAAATAGGAATTACGAGGACTAAAGGGCTGGAAGAAAAATACTCTCATGTCATAGAAGTTGGGGTTTTTTCCTCTTTCACAGGAACACAAATGCTGTCGGGAGGCAAGAAGGATCAATGCACCACAGGCGGGAGCAGCGCAACAGGCTCTGGCTCTCTTCCACATACAGCATCCAGAAAGGCAGTTGCTGTTGCTAGTGGTGGCTCACTGGGAAAGAGAGATCCCTCCAAAGGCACCTCCAGATCCAAAGAGATCCAAGCACAGGGCATCCCGAAACCAAAAATCTCTGTCTCCAGAAGCTTGTGCAATCTAACAGCTTCATCAAGAACCCTCCTGGAAGAAAATGTTCATAGGGAAAACCAGCTCCTAAAAAGTAAGGTACAAATCCTACTGTGGTTGTTAGGAATATGGTTTCAATAAGAAGATGAGATCAGACTTAAAGAAAAAAAAAAGTGAAATAATGGAAATTCAGTCCATTTTAGTCCAGCTTTAAGTGCTGAGCATGAGTCATCTGGTGAGAGATCAATCAGTTAATCTGACTGTATACATTGCTATGGTTAATAGAAAACAAGATTAAAATGAGGATGATAGGCTTACTTTGTAAGTAGATTCAAGACAATCTTGAAAAAACATTAGAAGTGCAGAGTGAGGCAGTCCCAGCTCAACCAAACCCACCAGGAGTGAGGTTCCTTTCACAGCCTTGTTCAGATACCTTTCCCTTCTGCAGTCTTTCTCTTTTTTGACACAACAGCCTGAACTATCATCATCAACATAAGGTTTCAGCATGTAAAATGTAATTTCTTGTAGTTCAGCACCAGTTGGGATGTCTTACTTCCAGCATTTGTTCATAGAGCTAAAATAAGGATGACATGAGCAGCTGTATTTATGCATAAGGCATTTTTGCAGGAGACAACTGAGATATCCTGTAGATTAATTTGGCTTTAGTATTAATAGGTTTGTAAGAAATTTACCCCGAGATTACCTTAAAAATGCTTTTATTCATAGTGTTGTTTTTTTTCTTACAGATTTTTTGTAGGCAGGTAGGCAAAACTTCTTCATTATTGACTATAAAGCTACTGAATCTAAGACCTATTTAAATGAGAGAAGCCTATGTTCTGATTTCAGTGTCCGGAGTTAAATCATGCCATTTCCCTAACTGGAAGTGACTTAGTTTTACAACAGCGAAGCATCCACTGAGATCTATCAAAGATAAAGTTAATCAGAACCTCTGTAAACCTGGCTTATCGAGGGGTTTAATTTCATGTTCACAGGCTTCAAGGGTTTTTTCTTTCCCCCAAAATGTTAATAAGAACAGTATTAGGGAGGAAATACAATTCAGGCTTTTATAAGGCAAATGTACCCAACACAGATCATTTTAATATGTTTTTTAAGTACAATATAATATGTACAATATGTCATAAAGAGGAAAATATTTTAAGTTTATTGTAACCAAAAATTGAAATAAAACAGTAATGGGCTTTATTCCCAGATATTTAGTTCGAGAAATCAAATTATTTGGCAAGGAAGTAGTGCTCCAGTATGACTTTTCAAAAGAGTTCAGATGGAGCTGTTCTGAAGTTCCTTTGTTAGTTTGGATTAATTCTGTCCTCTCTATGAGAGTCTTGTCAGCTCTGATTTTTGCCTCTTTTGGTCCTAATTTGTGAGGGTATCAGTCACAGAACATTAAAGCATAATTACAACAGTAGAAAATAATCTTTCTTTTTTCTCAATGGGAACTGACAGCTTTCATAATAATACAGTGCGCATTAACCTCTTGTGTATTATTTGTTTCATGGAGTTTTTCCAGTGGCTAATGTATATATGGAAATGATAGGAAGCAAACCGTCTTATCAACAAGGATCAAAATGAGATTAGTGTTTATGAAAGTCTCAGTGTAGTCAAAAAGAAATGATATATGCTTAAGGTCCATAACAATATATTTCCTACAATACATACAATAAATCAAAATGGACTCAAACCACAAGTCGCAGCATGATGTTCTTTGCTTTCTGTGATGCAACTGTGCCACAAAAGCATCTTGCTTTTATGAAGCAAATAGCAGCAAATGGAGCTAAATACCCAAGTGGTTTAATTGTGCTTCGATGCGATGTCTGCCTTAGTGTGAAAGATACGCTGGGTGTCAGAGGGCAGCGAGCAGCACCTATGATTAGATTTGATGTATTCTGCTTAATGAGGCCTATTAATAACACCTTGGTATTCTTATTTCAGAAATTGCCCTCTTTGTCTAATGAGGTGGAGAACCCAATAAAAAATTAACCACGCACTCTTAATGAACTTTTAAATCTCTCCAAGGCGATTATGAATTCCATGGTTCAAGGGACAAACTGAAGGACCATGAGGAGGAGGATGAGCAGGAGGGAGCCAGCAGGGTAAAGATATCCACAGATCCCTCATCAGAAGCTACTCATGGGCAAAGTGATGCACTCACCCTGCCAGAAACCAGCTCCCAGCCTGAGAAACATCCACCAGCCCCTCAGACACTGCGGGTAAACATGCATTCACTGTTCTTACTATGGGGATTGATTTTGTGATTATTATTTTTCCCTTTTTTGTTATTTTTATCTTATGGGTGTTGTTTATTTACTAGGACATGGCTAAGGACAAAGGGTAACGGGTTCAAACTGAAACAGGAATGGTTTAGATTGGATCTAAGGAAGAAGTTCTTTCCAGTTAGGGTGCTGAGGCACTGGAATGGGTTGACAAGGGAGGTTGTGACTGCTCCATCCCTGGCAGTGTTCAAGGCCAGGTTGGATGAAGCTTTGGGTGCCATGGTTTAGTGTGAGGTGTCCCTGGTTATGGCAGGGGGGTTGGAACTGGATGATCTTAAGGTCCTTTCCAACCCTAACTATTCTATGAGTCTATGATCCTTATAGGCCCCTTCAGATACTGGAAGGCTGCTCTGAGGTCTCCCCGCAGCCTTCTCTTCCCCAGGCTGAACAGCCCCAACTTTCTCAGCCTCTCTTCATACGGGAGATGCTCCAGTCCCTGGTCATCCTCACGGCCTCCTCTGGACTTGCTCCAACAGCTCCATGTCCTTTTTATGTTGAGGATCCAAGATTTCCTTGGTTGTCAGGTTGCAACAGCTTCCCATTTCAAGCCCCAGCTGCCATTCCTGCAGACAGGCATGTTAAAAATTCAGGGATTTACAAATTTTCCAAAGACATTTTTGAAATTGTACCTCAAAACTGCCAATTTCTATGAGCAGCCACCATACGTGTAGATAGGACCCTGGGCTGATATCAAGTCCCAGACACGCTTTCCTGTCTTCTCCTCTGGCACACGTTGAAGACCAATCTCCACTCGTCTCTTCTGTCTTAAGACATTCCTACATGTTGAAGCAGCCTTTGACTGGAAAGCATTTTCCTTCTGGCTCATCTGTGAATAGATCTGCATGACAATCTAAATAAACTGGAAAGCTTGTGAACTGTCAGTGACAAGCTGCTTTGGCGATAGGGTGAGACAAGGAAATAGGCAAAACATCAAGAACTTGGATTTGGATAACTTATAAAATATGTAACTCAAAACATATAAACATAGAACAATATGACATATTACAGATAAAAATATGTAAGTCTAAAATATGTAATTCAAATATGTGTTCTGGAAATTGGGGTTTTTCAAAGGTTCTCCTTTGTCTGATGTGGTAATATCGCACCAAGGCAGCTTTCTGACTGTGAAAGGAAGTAAAGACAGATGGAGAGGCAGTTTGCTAACTTTTGTAGGGATGAGCAATCACTTCCATCGATAATCTCTGACTGAACCCAGTTAGATGCATATCACTTCTTTCTTTCCTTTTGATTCTTTTAAATGAAGCCGTTTCATGGATGTGGTAATCTTAAAGGTCTTTTCCAACCTAATTGATTCTATGTAGGAAGCACTAGAAATCCACAAGCCTCAGTTCATCTGTCGTTCACAAGAAAGGCTGAAGAGGCTTGAAGAAATGGTCCAGCTGAGGAAAGCCCAGCAGAGCAAAGCTCCTGCAACCAACCAAGGATCTCCTTTTCGCAAGTCTGCCTCAACATCCACATCGAGCCGAAGAAAGCAATTCACTGTTCCTCACCCCCTCAGTGGTAAGTTGAATCGTGACCAGCGGCTGGTCTGTAGCTATCTTTGAAATCTTGCCACATTTATACTGTTTCCATATTAATTTTGTGACACATTCCTGTTTCACTCCGCCAATGCTCCAGCATCTCTCCTAATACTCGAAGCAGAAAGTTTCTGAAGCAGAGAGATGGGTCAATGGGAATAAGGTGTTTCCTGTGGCACCTTGGTGCCTTTCTGTCATTGTCACATGCAGTTGTGTTCAGCATGGGTCAAGTTGCTCCTAGTTGTAGAGATGATAGCAACAAATAGCATTTCACACCTCTCACAGCTTACAGAAGGGATAGTTGTAGGGAGAGAAGTGCCAGGTAAAGGGATAGGTGGGATCTGGAAGTAGGAATCCCAGTCCAGTTTTCATAGCAGCTTCAGATGTGGACTTGCCACTTGGCTCATGGAGCACTCAGCAGCAAACCATCTGTGAAAGAACACTGGTCTGCCCAGAGCTGTGTGCAAGGCTGCTAAGTGAATGCATCTAAACTCTCTGATTTCCTCATTCAAGTTGATTATGTCAGGTTATTACCCTAGTGGTAAAAGGACTTAATATCCAGCGAGTAAAACAGTTCTCTCTGAGAAGCTCCCTCCCAGCTCCCTCCCAATAGCACCTCCGCCAATATTATCTAGACACAGGATATTAAATAAATCACTTTGGGTTTTCTTCCCTTTTTATTTATTTTAATTTTAATTGCCATCTGGCTGTTACTTAATGCAGTTGACTAAAGAAAAAGATTGATTTGATTGATTGCCATTGCTCTTTGTGCTTTGGTTTTAAATCTGTGGCTGTTTGAAGCCATGTTATTCCTCCGAAAAGTAAATCAATTGGAAGCACTAAATGAGACGGGCTGCCTGGAACATGCAGGAAAGAAAATCTTTGATGTCCTCAGCACTGGGAAACACCTACTTGCTTTTTGCTTCCTGGGGACTGAGATTGGGTGCAGGAAAGCTGGGTCTAGTTCCCATCCTTGGGCTCTTGTCATGCTTTGCATTGCAAAGTACCAATTGCTTTCACTACAGTTGTGCTGCTTGTTGTGGTATAACACAATCTATCTTTCATCAGATAGGAAATGGGTTTTTATAGTAAGAACTAAACAAACAGAATTAAACAAAGCACAAAACACAAGTTATATTTTGAAGGCTCGCTAAAATCCATTCCCCACCTCCGTTACCTAAGTTGATTTACCTGGGTTGAGAGCTCTCAGGGCTCTGCAGCAGCACCAATAAGCTCTCCCAGCAGTGGCACAGGCCAGGAGTTAGTCATATCTCTTAGAAGAAACAGCAAATATATCCCCCTTTGGCTGGCTTCAGAAGTCCCTTAAACCATTCTCAAATACGTCATGAAACAAAAAAATAACAGGTTGAACCTATTTCTCCTGAAATTATAATTAAAGATTAATCTTTATGCTTGCTTAATGAGCAATAAAAGCATAATATTGAAATATATTAATTAATTATTCAAGTAAATTGCTATTTCCCTCTTTCAGCGGCTAGTCATTAAAGGGAAATTTGTCTAAAGAGAACCTTTAGTTTCTGTAACTCATCTGCCCTCATGTAATTTGCTGTTTGTGAGATCTTCATATTTTCCTAATGACAGAAGTGTCACTTTAAGCATAACTGTGTTTAATACTGGGAATCCTAGACCCCTGATAAAGCACAACTGCGTAGGCTGCAGTTCAGATGGCCTCGTAGGAGTGTACCGAGCGTATTTAATTTACTCTGAGTCCTGACAGTTGGTATTTTAGGGCTTCTCCTGGTGGATGCTATTGTGCAGAAGGATTAGCATCATTAATGAGGCCGAGTGTGGAGAGTCTGGGTTTCCTATCCGTGCTCCCAAGTTTTTCTCTCTACAGTCCTGCTTGCAGAAGAGACAAGGGCTTCTCTCTCATGCTCACGAAGGATGCCTTCGTTCTTCTGATGTCTCTGCTGATTACATCCCCATTCCACCAGGGTCGCAGCCTCTAGTTCTCTTCCTTTGTTGTCATCATTATTCTGTATTCTCTGGAAAGGCCATTTTAGCTTGTAAAATGTGCTTTTACAGCAATGAAGGTCTTTGTGTCATGTATTGGAAAACAAAAGGAAAATGGAAGGAAAATGGAGCTGTAGGGATGCAAGAACAGTTCCATTTACAGAGGTGGGAAGTGGAAACCAAAATCCTGGTGATTTGAGGATGCCGTTTCATATTGCAGCCTGAAGGAAGGCAGACCGTGGGCACTAGCAGCAGTGTCACCGCCTGCTCTGTCTCTGCATATGGCCCATCCGTGGCCCATCCATTTCAGTTGGATCAGTGAGCTGATATAGCAGGAGCTGCTTTTTAGTCATTTTTCGTTATTTTTTCTTAGGTTTTTAGTTATTATTAATTAGGTTTCCCTCTGAGGTTCAGATCAAATGACTGGTCCAGCTCATCAAACAGTGATCAGATCAGCTGGCGCAGAGGAGGCAAGGAGGGAAAGTGGAAGATGATGAGGGAAGAGAGCAGCATGGCCTCCCAAAGGACACATGGCAGGGTTCATTCCTGATTCCGTATTTCAAAACCAGTTCTTCAAGTGATAAAGAGCCTGTGGTTTATGCAGGGGTCAAACTGGCCAGAAGAGGAAAAATACCATCCTACAGTGTGTCTGTATGTCATGGAGTCCTGGAATGGTTTGGGTTGGAAGGGACCTTAAAGCTCACCCAGTTCCAACCCTGCCACGGGCAGGGACCCCTTCCACTGCAGCAGCTTGCTCCAAGCCCCTGTGTCCAACCTGGCCTTGAGCACTGCCAGGGATGGGGCAGCCACAGCTTCTCTGGGCCATCACCCTGGGCCAGCGCCTCAGCACCCTCACAGGGAACAGCTTCTGCCTCAGAGCTCAGCTCAGTCTCCCCTGCTCTGGCAGGTTCAAGCCATTCCCCTTGTCCAAAGCCATTCTCCACATTTCTTGTTGGCCCCTTCAGGCACTGTCCAAACACAGTAAGTCCTGAATGCCACCTCCATCTCTGGTTGTACCAGGTTGAGTGAGCTGTGGTCCAGAAGTGGATGACTGTGACACCAAAGCTGGGAACAAAGGATGTGGCTGAGGCTCAATGTTGCTATTGCAACCGTTGCTTTCCAGGGTGCAGTCCAGTTGTCCTGGGTGCCCTGGGCAGAGGCCTGCCCTATGTTCTCCTTATGGTGCCATGTACATTCCTGGAGTCATCTGGATGCTTATGCTTCTTGCATAAAGACTAAAACAGTTACAAGACTTCAGCCATCATTAGAAGTCAAGGGAACCAGGCATTTCTGTAGATACAGGACAGTTGCTTTGCCACATCCCTATAGCCATAGGCATTCTATTTGGTGGTTCTGTTTTTCCTGCTAGTCTTAAGGAATCTCTCCCAACCACAGACTGCCCTCAGTTTTTTTGGTCTTGGGAAGCAGGCAGCTTTTCCACAGCAACAGAAATTGAAACAACACTTGAAATTAAGAACCCAAGAGAGTAAAATGATGACCTGGAAACTTGCTTAAGTACACAGAATTGCACTGATGGCACCTCTAGGTTTCAGGGTGTGATCTTGTGGTTACTGTTTTCTGCCTGATGGTTTCCTGCTTTCTTGTTTTCCCTCTTTCCTGATGTCTTTGGGATTTGCAGAGGTAGAGGGCTGAGGCTCCGAGGTTCATAGGGCTCATTGCCAGGACGCCCTCGTACTCCAAGGTTCATAGGGCTCATTTCCAGGACGCCCTCATACTCCGAGGTTCATAGGGCNGTTTTCTGCCTGATGGTTTCCTGCTTTCTTGTTTTCCCTCTTTCCTGATGTCTTTGGGATTTGCAGAGGTAGAGGGCTGAGGCTCCGAGGTTCATAGGGCTCATTGCCAGGACGCCCTCGTACTCCAAGGTTCATAGGGCTCATTGCCAGGACGCCCTCATACTCCAAGGTTCATAGGGCTCATTGCCAGGACGCCCTCATACACTTTCAGTGTTTTTCCTAAGAGCAGTTTCTCTGATGAGTTTAATTTCCACTGACCCCAACACAGTGACCCCAGGGATGGGTTATAGGCACTTTTGTGGCTGGGCAGAAGCAGCATGTGTCTGTGCAGCCCCGAGGTGCTCACAAAACGGGTCACTGCAGCACACTTGCTGCAAGCACTGGCAATAACGTTAGTTATTCAATTAGTTTTCCACCACCCAAGGCCATTCCCTGTCCATTCCCCACATGCACAGCAGGAGAAGGTGGGATTGTCCCCTCGGACAATCTGCTGTTGTGGCAGATGTAAATGGGGATTAAACCACAGCCTGAGGATTTTCCCTCTGCACTGGACAAGTTTGCTGCAATTATCTCTCTGAAATAAGCTTGTTATGTGCTTCTGGACACAAAGCTTTTATTTCAATATGAGAGCACTGACCTTCAGAGATTTTTCTCCATTCCAGATTATTCCATCAGACTAAAGTGTCTTTACTGAGAACATGAAATGGTTTGCTAGGACGGTTTTCCAGTGTTTTAACAATGTTGTCACAACTTTAGTTTCTTAAAGGGAGAAAGAAATAATTGGCATTCGACATCATTCCCATACAAAACCCAACATCTGTGCAGTTTCCGTTCACCTTCCCATCCAAAGCCCCCCAAGCTGTGTTAATTGTAAGTCATGGGCAGGATTTCACAAAGCCCCGAAAGGGATCTTAACAAAATGAAAGTGTTGATCCTGCGGACGGTTTTAGCATCACAAGAGCACTTTGAAGGCAGAGAACCTGCAACTCTCACACTCACTTTTGTGCTGTGTAATGTGTGCTGCTGCATTAGGAGAGTGCTAATTAGTCCAAGATAGACTACTCGGCTGTTGACTATGTCGAACAAATTAGAGATCCCACTGTGACGAACTGAATAGAAACAATGTCCAAATAACTGGATTTAAATCTCCAAAACCTTAATGTAATTACTTCAGTGACAGGGCTACCAGCTGTTTATAGGCCTTTAAATCTGCATAATGAACAGCCTTGTGATCTTAGTGTACGCAAGCACTTTGAGGGCTTTAAAGGAAATTTCTCAGGCACATACGGCTTTTTCATACCTTCCATTTCCCTTCCCTTTGAGAGGGTGGTGGTTCATTGGCAATGTAAGTTGAACGTTACCGTTCAACCCCTGCCATGGTGCCTGCTGTGTTTTCTCTGGATTCGTGTATCTGGATCCTGTATCTTTAGTACTGGTCTGGAATCAGGTTTATACCTCCTCAGTAGTGCGGCTAAACCTCTCCAAAAGCTTTATTGTAACTGAAGAAAGCCTGGTGGGGGGTGAGGATTGCTGTTTGTTTGCTGGTGTTTTCAAGGGGTTGGTTTCTTAAGAAGCTCTAAGCCAGGGAGGTTTTTATCTGGGCTGTGGACAGAGGAGGAGATGACAACCACAGGGTTTACAGTAAGTGTACAGCCAGCAAATCCTGCAGTTGCTAATGTGCATCCTTGTGGTCTTCAGATGCTGTTGGTGGCTGAGGAGATGTCTGCAGCCATCAGCACATCTCTAATCATGTGTGGCTTCAGTTGTGCCACTTCTCAGGTTCCTTTTCCCCATCACTCACAGTTAGCAGTAACCCCCATCCCTGTTGGCACCAGATCTCTTGGTCAAGGCTGGCAGCGCTGAATAAAGACTAAGCTGCAGCAAGGCAATTGAATTAGGAAGAGGAATGACCTATTTTTGTGATATTATTCTTCATCACGTTTATTAGAGCAGTGGCTATGAGTCAGCACAGCAGCACATTTCAGGTCATTGGCACTGGGTGACACAGTCCCTTAGGAGCCTGATGCTCAGACTTACTGTGACGACAGGGGAAGAGGTGATGGAGTGAATGGGGTGGCACCATGTCCCCTCCGCGCCCTAATCCTCATGGAGGGGGGAGATAGCCAGCCCCTGTGCAAGGAAGGTGGCAATAAATTGGAAAATCTTCAAATCTGGAGAGTTTTCTGTATGAGGAAGGCAGCATTGAAATTATGTGCCCTGTAATGGGTGACTCACAAAGTTCAAGCAGTTTGCTGGGGGATAATTTCATTGGAGTCTTGAAGTAGCCATATAGGAAACTGCATTTCTGGTGATGGACATTTTAATCCAGAAGCAAAAGGTCTGATTTCACCTATGATTAGAAATTGCACTATAAGAAGTCAGGATTAAGAAGCTGGTGCAAATTTTACCAAGGATTAAATTAATACTTCATGAATTTACAAGATTTGTCGTACCTTCTTTTATAATTGCTATTTTCTGAAAGCATTTTATGCTTTTCAAAACTGCATACTCTAGCCAAACAAAAATGGTTTAGAAAGGCCAGGTAATTCTCTTGCTGAACTAAATCTGTGAACATTCAAGTATCCTTTGGACAGAGTGGACTCAAATCTCCTGCATAATGCCTCAAATTAGTATGAAAATAGGGTGGGTTTGTTTCTTTCATTCTCCAAAACAGCTTTTTCAAACATATGAGTGATGTTTCCATTGTTAAGACTGAAATGTTAAGGAGGACCAGAAGTCTCAATAGAACAGACCTGAGCAGCTGGAAAGCCCATACATCATCTTCTTCTCTTGGGTGAAGGACCCCTTTTGAGCTTCAGCATTTCTCTGAGATAAGCAGGGAGTTCAGATCTTCAGCATCAGACCTTTAACTAATGGATTATTGCACTTCTTATAATCATAGAATCATGGAATAGTTCGGGTTGGAAAGGACCTTAAGATCATCCAGTTCCAACCCCCCTGCCATGGGCAGAGACACCTCACACTAAACCATGGCACCCAAAGCTGTGTCCAGCCTGGCCTTGAACACTCCCAGGGATGGAGCACTCACAACTTCCATGAGCAACCCATAATACCACAACCTCATCTGTTGACTGCAGCTGAAGTAATTCACTGCATGAAGTCATGGACATACAATGTGTGAAAGTTCAGGCAGCACCCCTGGGTGTAGGCACTATTTTATATTCCCAGTCCAGTGCCATGGGGATGCTACGCTGAATGCCACCTTGGCATTTATCTTAGCTTCAAGGCTAATTTGTTTGCAAAGGGACTGTTGATTTTAGAAAGCAGTGTTTGAAACAATATTTTATATCATAGAACTTCTTTGGGTGAATGGCCTTTTGGTGAATTATTTTTCAGTTCAGCAAAAAAGCAGTTGAATAAGGAACCACCACTATCAGTGCTTTGCTTTTCAGGGACTGGCGGCACATCCTCAAAGGTACATTTTAGCTCCTAATAAACACTTATAATTTGCATTTATCTTAGGAGAACACATTATGTATATTCTGACAGGCAGAGTTTAGCCTTTGGTATATCTTGCCACTCTTTTTTAAGTGTTTCAGTGATTTACTGGTAAATAGGAAGTCAGGGGATAGGTCCAACACAATCATTTTATCTGTTCTCTGTCTAAACATTTACTAACTTCCCAAGCAGGAAAGTTACTCATCCTGTCTGTGGTGCAGTTTAGCATTAGTTAACATATATTACAGTGATGACCCATTTACCTTCATTTGCAAGTTGCTGAAATAGCTTCTTTCTCCTGCTATGGAGATGTGTTGTACACACTGTTAACGTAGACACCAGAATCCCAGTAGTTTCACAGGGTTTGACTAAAACACCAGTGAAGCGTTTCATGCCTATCTGTCAATACCTCGTTTAACCGCAGGGCATCACTGGAAATGCTGAATGTCTGCTTTGAAATCCCATCTTTTCTAGCCTTCAGACAAGTTTTGTCCAAAAGTAGTAGAAAGCAATGAAACTTAATAAGGAACTTTGATAAAAGGCAATTTAGGACTATCAACCTGGGGAACTGTCTGCCTTATAGCCCACTCTGATCCTTGCTTGGTAAGGAAGAATGTTAATTCAGGTCTTTGTGATGTGTTTGGCAGGTTACTATAGCTCTGAATGTGTGCTGCTCTTCCACTTTGAGGTATACTCTTCTAATATTGAACATTGTAATATTGAATGCACTTCCTAATATTGAATATTATTTAAAATGCATGTTATGGGTTTTTTTTCTCATTTATACCAGGTTTTATTTATTTTTCAGTATATTTCATAGAATCACAGAATAGTTAGGGTTGGAAAGGACCTTAAGATCATCCAGTTCCAACCCCCTGTCATGGGCAGGGACACCTCACACTAAACCATGGCACCCAAGGCTTCATCCAACCTGGCCTTGAACAGCACCAGGAATGGAGCACTCACAACCTCCCTGGGCAACCCATTCCAGTGTCTCACCATCCTTACAGTAAAGAACTTCTTCCTTATAAAAGGAAGTTGTGAGTGCTCCATCCCTGGCAGTGTTCAAGGCCAGGTTGGATGAAGCCTTGGGTGCCATGGTTTAGTGTGAGGTGTCCCTGGTTATGGCAGGGGGGTTGGAACTGGATGATCTTAAGGTCCTTTCCAACCCTGACTGTTCTATGATTTTATTCTATGCTATTGCAAGATATATATGTATTACATTAATACATATATAATATATACATATATATATTATGTTTTTAAATCCTAATCCTAAAACCCGTTGAGGATTAGCCTTACTTCTGCTTGATGCTGGCTTATGATTTTTTTTCTCATACATCACAACCTGAGAGTGAGCTAACCAGTGCTATATGGATGTTTAGACATAAGTGTTAACCTTTTGGCTCCAAGCTGCTTCACAAAGGGTACTTTTGGAACCAAAGCAGAGTTCTGTTTTTCTTGGAGGATTTTCCCCAGAGTTTCTTTCTAATCCTTCCCTTCAAAGCCACCTGCACTGCCACACACCTTGTTCCAAGCAGAATTGCCAGGGTCTGATGCCCTTCAGGACCATTTCTGTGCCATCAGGAGAGGATTATTCTGGAGTTAGAGCCTTATTCTCAAGCACCAATTTTAGATTGGATATAAGGAAGAAGTTCTTTACTCTAATGGTAGTGAGGCACTGGAATGGGTTGCCCAGGGAGGCTGTGAATGCTCCATCCCTGGTGCTGTTCAAAGCCAGGTTGGACAGAGCCTTGGGTGGCATGGTTTAGTGTGAGGTATCCCTGCCCATGGTGGGGTGGGGGGGCTGGAACTGGACGATCCTAAGGTCCTTTCCAACCCTAACTGTTCTATGATTCAATTCTATGATTCACCAACAGAGCTTTTGACTTCTGTGGTGCCTCCCAGCACTCCAAAACAGAGGCCAGTCTGTCTTAGTGACTCACAGGAAAAACAGAGATGAGCTTGTCATGTTGTTTACAAGATAGGTCACTGGCCTGCAGAACCCTGGCTGGGCTGTTTTATCCCTGGCATGTTCTGGTGGCTACAAACAGAGGTCTGGAAGGGTTAATGTGTCATTAACAGCTTCTATTTAGGAAAAAAAAACAGGGAAAAATCCATAAAACAATTCATTTTGTACCAGAAATCCTATGCCTGAAAACTCCCTGAATAAGAATTCATAATGTTCCTATGCTCTGAGAGCAGATGTCACTCCCAGTGCATGGGAAATCATACAAAACTCAGGCTCTGTGCTGGCCAGTCCTGCTGTTGGGTAGTATTGCATCTCAGGAGAGATCTGCCTTGACTTACTGTGTTAGGGCTTGGTGCAGGTAGTACAGCTTCTTTTGGGGTGTTATTTCCAATGCCCTCAGCCTCTCTTCTGTGCCCAAGTACATGGGAGCACATAGAACTGGTTGTTTTATGAGGAATCTCATACTGAGAACCACATAGACAGAAAAAAAGATGCCTGGATTTGCTGTGCAGCATGAAGTGCCTCCCGCTTTTGTTTTAGCACTGCAGAAAACCCATAAGGATGGCTCTGTATGATTTTAGATTTATCCCATACCATCCTCCAGGTTAGGGGTTACGTGCCTTGCAGGAAGGGATGCATCCTGCAGTCCTGAGCTGTCAGAATGAGGTTTTCAACCTCAAGTTGCAAGGGGCTATGCTGAGTTTGCTCTGAACTGCACTGGGATCCACACTGGTCTAGCAAATCAATGGGCCTGGACCCTATTTCTTCACCAGTACCAGCTGGGTGATGAGCAATCTGCTCCCTTAAGTTTCAGGCTTATTCAGGCAATAACATGCAAGAGTTTATTGCTTTTAAGTTAATCAACATGTAAAGGAACATAAACCCACTAACAAATGAAAGACAAATTATGTTTTCCTAGCAAATTGGGCATGTTGGTTATGTGGACTGAAGATTTAATAAGCACGATTAAGTGTAGGCAACTGCTGAGTGGAGGATAGTTAGTCCTCAGGCAGAGGAGGCTTCCACCCCTTCTCAGTTTGTGTTCAGAATAGGAACTGCTGCGAAGCTCCCTTTTATTTCTACATCAATAGTGATCTTAAAGGACACCTAGTGTTTCCCTGAGAAACGCAGTAATCTGAGGATGAGTTTGCCTCTGGGTGTAGCCCTGTGAGCTGCTCAGGGCTGTTTGGTTGCTGAAACATCTCCCATAAAGATCCCTGAAACATCTTGTGTGTTAAACAGCAGGGAAGGAAACCTAGTGGGGAAGGAGCCTTTTTTTGAGTAGCAGTCACTGGGTCTGCTCAGGGGCAGTTCTGGAATGGATTATTCTCTGTATTTACTTCTCTGCCTTGATTATTGTATTTTGCCTCTTGAGTGAGATGGCAGCAAGATGCCGATGCGGTGCCTGCTGTGATATATATTACGTCTTGGAAAATGGAAGTGCTTAGAATTTGCATGTATATTTATCATATGTCCTGCAAAGATATTTGCAAATACCTTTAATCTTCAGACTCTTGTGACTTCAGAAGGCATTGTACCCCTGAGCTCAGTACCCTGTAGAAACCACATGGATGTGGCTGGGTGTAGAGAATGCTCTGGTCACCCTTGTGTTCAGAAACCAGTGTAAAACCAGCTCATCTGTACATCTGAATTTTCTGTCATCAGCCTGCTGCACATCTAAATAACAAAGATGTGCAGGCAGCAATCCTGCCCCCTCTCCCTGATAAACATGGTTAAACAGAATCTCCTTTGCCAAGAGCCAGTTCTGGTTATGTATTTACTGGCTTCCCACCTTGGACAAACACCATCCCTCCTCATTCAGAAACCATTTTTGCAAGGAAGGTGTTAAAATCACTTATTGCTGACACTCACTGACTTCTAAAATCAGTAATTATTTTCCTGTATCTGGGGAAATACTGATTGGAATTATCTCAGATAATCTTGTATTTGATCAGGGAAGAGCAATATAATTTTCTTCCTCCTAAAGCTCATCATAATAATTCACAGCCCTGCAAAACAGGTGTAAATTGAATCAGAAACAATCACACCAGGCCAAGTTCCCAACACATATTAGAATCAGAGAAACAAGTAGGTTGGAAAAGACCTTTAAGATCATCAAGTGCAACCACTAGCTGAGAATATGGCTACTGTGCACCCAAGAACGTGGGCAAAGTAGATCACTTGATAGAGCAGAAATCATTGCTGGCTCTTGTTCTGAATAAAGGGCTCACACAGCTGTATGTGACAATCACAAGCCTGCTATGGAGGTGGCTGCTACTGGTTTTATCCATCGTTCCCTTTCTGTGGAGCAGCTTTAGGAACCAATCCAGCTCCAGATGAAGTTGTTAAATATGTTCCCATTGACCTGTAGAGATTTGGATATCCAGCCTTAAGCCCTCAAAAGTTTAACCAGGGGCAGCATAATATCATGACTACATAAAGCGTGACATGTAAGATCTCAGTAAACACAGATTTCTTCACTGTTAACTTTATTTTCCCTCTAGATAACCTCTTCAAACCAAAGGAAAGATTCATTCCTGAGAAGGAGATGCATATGAGATCTAAAAGGTACAAATCACTTCGGTCTTGAGTTCACTGCTAATCACTGCCACCTCACACCTAAGGCGGCGTATTTCCATGTCATATTCATACACTGGAGGGTTGGTCTGTCACACTGCTTGCCATGCTTTTGTGCAATTCCCATGATAGATTTGGGACATCCCTGCCATTTTCTAGCAGTTCCAGACAGAATGAGGTACCCATGGCATGAAAACTAAGTCATAGAATAGGGTTGGAAAGGACCTTAAGATCATCTAGTTCCAACCCCCTCTTAGAATCATAGAACCATAGAATGGTTTGGGATGGAAGAGATCTTGGAGATCATCCAGTTCCATCCCATGTTGGACATTCAAAAATATCAGCAGTGCAGTCACTTTGGTGAGGTTTTTATTTACCATGATTGTCAGAGAATGGGAATTCCAGCAGATTATTAGGAGTGTGTTGCCTGGTTTAACTGCATTGTATTTCATGCCATCATTTACAGCAAGGAAAGCTGCAAATGGCTTCATAGAATCATAGAATAGTCAGGGTTGGAAAGGACCTTAAGATCATCCAGTTCCAAACCCCTCTGCCATAACCAGGGACACCTCACACTAAACCATGGCACCCAAGGCTTCATCCAACCTGGCCTTGAACACTGCCAGCGATGGAGCACTCACAACCTCCCTGGCCAACCCATTCCAGTGCCTCAGCACCCCCACAGCAAAGAATTTCTTCCTTAGATCCAATCGAAACCTCCCCTGTTTCAGTTTGAACCCGTTACCCCTTGTCCTGTCACTGCAGTCCCTAATGAAGAGTCCCTCCCCAGCATCCCTATAGGCCCCCTTCAGATACTGGAAGCTGCTCTGAGGTCTCCACGCAGCCTTCTCTTCNCTTCAGATACTGGGAAGCTGCTCTGAGGTCTCCACGCAGCCTTCTCTTCCCCAGGCTGAACAGCCCCAACTTTCCCAGCCTGTCTTTGTATGGGAGATGCTCCAGTCCCTGATCATCCTCCTGGCCCTCCTCTGCACTTATTCCAACAGCTCCATTCATCCTGGCTTTAGGAGTGCTCAAGATCTGTCCCATTTCCCTTCTCCAAAATACAATCTCCAACCAACACAAACTGCTTCAAGAAGTCACTATTGCAAAATATCATGAGTTAAAATCAGAACTAAACGGGCTTTTTATGCATGCAGAGAACAGGTCCGACTTTCTTTTCAGACTCTTTGAAATTTTATCGTTGATCTCAATGGAAAATATCAGACCAGAAATCACCTTTTTGAGGACAACTTTTGCTATTTATAAGACGGACAGATTATATTCTCCTTGATGAAAAGAGTTCCTAATGACAGCAAAAAATGTTAAGAGTCTACAGTCATATAATGATGCTTTTCTTATATTTTACAAAAATAAGTCAAAATAATTGTTTGGCATTAACTTTGTGACCTAAATACAAAAAATAATTGTACAGGCCAGATTCTGGTTTGAATTATGTTGCTATAAATTAAAACCAACTCCACTGAGCTCATTAGAAGCTGGTGCAGAACGTTGCTGTTGCGTTGAGATAACCTGATCCCATCTCTTTCATTTTTAGTCCAGAATTAGAAGTGGTTTTCAACAAGTCAGCTTTTCTATGGAAACATTATTGCTAATAATTGACAATTAAAAATATTTTATAACTCTAATTCAGGTATTTGGAGATGCCCATTCATGAGAAGTATTGCTCTGAGGGCAAACGTTTCCCTTAGGTAAAACAAATGATTTGCAAGTCCCAGGGCTGACATGTGGAGTTAACTTCCTAAATTCATTGCAGGATTTATGACAATTTACCTGAAGTGAAAAAGAAACAAGAAGAAAAACAGAAACGGATCATCATCCAGAGTAATAAACTGCGTGTTGAGAACTTCAAAAAGGTGAGGATTTACTGGAATGCCAAGTTTTGTAACCCTTCTTTACCCGGGAATGGGGTCCATAGAGGCAGCAGTTTCCTGGGGATCCTGTGCTAATCAAGTGCACACCCGGAGAGCTTTGTGGTTTTAAACCTTGTCCTTGGGTTTAGGTACTTTTTTAAACTGGAATTCACAGCTAAACCTTGTGTTGGAATAAGCATCCTAAACTTTGGGGTTTTTAAGACATGAGTAATTAGTTAGTTGTGGTAGAAAGCTGCCCAAGCACAGGTAATCCCACCACAGCTCTGAGGCATTCCCAGATAATCCTGCTTCACCTTGCACACAAGTATCAGTTTTCCCTTGTTTCAGTTCTCTACTCATCTAATGACACCTTTCCTGTCCAACAAGAATAAAACCTTTCAGTGTTTGGGGGTTTATTCGTTAGTTTTAAGCAATGTAGGCAGCAGATTTGAAGTCTGAGGATATTAAAACCATCTCACCTACAGCATCAGTTGCATCCACTTCATGTATTTTAACAAGATCTTAAGGTTGTTTTGCATTGTTTTTCCCTAGCAATTACTGGACCAGCTCCTTCAAAGAAACACGGAGTGACAAAGGATTCTCTTGCCCATCATCCCAATTGGATCTTGAATGCCTTTGACTGCCATAAAATTCACTGTTATCTCAATTACCTGGAGGTGTTGTTCTTATCTTTGGCTCTTTATATGAAGAAAGAACATTTATATTTCAATTGAAATTTTAAGGGAACTTTCAGGTAATCAAAACCAGTCTCAAAGGGACACAGCTGTTTCAGAGCATCACCTTTTGGTGTGTTTGCCCAGAGGAAATAATTTAAATCATTTTAAATGCAAATACTGAATGACAGTGGTATTATTTATCGTAATCTTTTTTAAAGGATGTGTCTCTGCAGCCATAGACCTGGGCTTATAAGATCTGGACAACTTATTTTGCTGAAATATTCTATTAATTGATTTCCTGTGAGTTAAATCCTTGAAGTAAAGAAAAATGAAAAGCATTACTTGTTATGTTTAGCAACAAGCTGAAATAGCATTCCCACATAATCATAGAAGCAGCAGTTTCACATTAATACTTAACATACCAAAAGGGACCAATATTTTAGCTCTCTGGAGAACTCTATTCCTGTTTATGCAGTGAATCTACATAGCAAGCTTACCTGTTAAAGAGCAATACTTTAAAACTTGATTATAACAGGGTTTTGTGTTTTTCATTGTAATATATATTTTACTCCACTTCTATGATCACTAAGTATTTATAGAAATGGCATATTAAGAAGTGGTGCCAAGAAGTATGTTTGCATCAAAACTGCAGAACTAAAACCATCTGTAATGTTTCCTCCAAAAATATTTAAATCTTTATTTGTACATTTTGGAAGCAAAAACAACCAACTTACAAACCAATGGAGTTTATTTATGGAATAAACCATGGATATAATATTGATCCAACTGCTATGTTTTTATTTGGTACTGTTAAATATAACACAATTATTGAAACTGCTTGAGAAGCCTTTGCGTGCCACAAGTCTTATGGTAAAAAATATTGCCCATAAAAAACACAGCAAGTGTTAAACCTCTGTTGCACAAACACTCAACTGAGTGTGTTTGAATTTGGCCGTTGAGATCTATGCTTTATTTGTCTAATCTAGCTCAAGATGTAAGGTAAGGCTTTTTGGAAGAAGGATGTTTGTGAGCTGAGCTTTGACCACAGAGGTAGCCTGCAGCTGTGTGACCTGTGCTGGACATAGGGAACTTAGTTATATCTTGTGTTCTGAATGCCTCTGTTAGATTACTTTGTCTCTTTGTGTTTCAGCTTCTTAGTTGGTAAAGTAGGATTAATGATGTTAATTTTAGCTCACAGAGAAGATGTATTGAACAAATATATTGCATTCCAGATTAAAACCTCATCAATTAGTTCAATACATTTCAAGAGGACATCTAAGGTAAGGTAATGCTTGCTGTGAGGAAGAAACTGGCATGGTTCTTCCCCAGAAAGAAGTCTTTTTAAGCAAGTAATACTGTACTGGGAACTGAAGTCAAGGCCGGAAGACAACGGCTCCAAGTAGAGGTCCCTTGTACAAGGGACTGCAAGTAGGAGCATCCACCAGGTTTTGCAGCTCAGCTGCTTGGTAGAGCTGCTCTCCTGTGGGTTCACTGATCCCCCTTGCTGCTCTCCAGGAAAAACATGTGGCCTGCCTTAAACAAGGAGGGCCTTTCTCTGGTGGACTGCTGGATCTCCACCAGAATGATAAATTACAGCCATAAACTCACCCACACACGGCATCCTAGACTGAATCTGAAGGATTATCTTTCAAGCTTTGGTCTGGTTATAGCTCACTACAACTAGAGACATTTCCTACAGAAGTCAGTGCCAAAATCCCTTTTGATTTCAGTAGGAACTTAGCATTTCTTCCCTTTGGTTTCTTAGTCTCTAGTTTCTTGACTTCAGAGAAATGCAGCTTTGGTTCACCAAGTTTGTACCCTTAAGGAGCATTATTTCCTGCACACATCCATACGGAAATATTATATACATTTCAGCCTGCTTTACTGTGTATATTTAAGCCTGCTTGTAATCTTACCCTAGAGCCACAGTGAAAGGTTCTGGAATGGAGACAAGGTATTTGATATTCAGTATTTGTGGAGCACATAGCATGATGCTCATTGTCAGGGATGTCTCCTCATGTGGGACTGACCCCTAGTGCCACCAGGAGAAGAGAGCCCCAAAGCTTTTTCCTTTCTTCCTCACTTGTCTCTGGCACAGTGGAAGAGCCAGAGTCTTCCTCATTAGAAGTGAAAGAATATTTTATACTGAAACTGGACATTTGTCCTGCAGGATGCTCAGGAACTGAAGGGAGATAGCTTAATCTGTCAGGAAATATCCTTCCCACATGCCCACGGAATTTTATATGTATATAAATATATATGCATGCTTGATGTTCTTCTCACTGTCTGGCTGGGAATATCAAAGAGAGGAGATCCTCCCTTGAAATCACAGCACCCAGGTCCTCCTGATAATACCAACCACGTGAACAACAGAAATGAATGGCAGAGGCTTGATGTGACATGGTTCAGCCAGGTTTCTGCCCCTTGGCATCTGCATTGTCATGCTGACCAGGGCAAGACACTTCTCAGCTGATCCAGCTTCCTTTTTTCTGCTGGCCATCCTTGGAAGCAGGGTACCACAGCAGTCTGCTGCATCCTCACCTCCACTAGCTCATGAGGTACTCGAGCTTCTCAAGGACTTAAAGCCTATGCACTGTTCACATAATCCTTTGGGTTTGTAAAAAGGTTATTTCCAGATGGTTTTATTTTATCTAAATGCAATTTTCAAAATCTGTAGGACAAATACATGGCAATTTGAGGTGGAAATTCTCTTGTATAAATAAGCTTGGGAGTAAACCTAGTGAGCAAAATGAATGATGCAAATCACTGTCTGGGAATGTTTCATACGATATGAAACCTTTGCTTCAGAAAACCATAAACGATCTCTCTTGCAAACCTAATTTCTCTTTCTGGGCCTTAGAAAAGAAGGTATCTGGTAATGTACCCAGCAAACAATTCTGACATTCATTTCAGCTCTACAATCTAGTCATTGTAATAGGAAATAGATTATACCGGAAAGTGCTCTTTCAGAAAAAAATGAGCCCTATGCAAGTAGGCATCAAGTTAATGAAGTTTAGTGTTAGGAGAAAAAATAGACATAATTCCACTTTGGATGTGCAGGCATTTCAAAGTAAAGTGTACATTTGCCACTGCATAGAAATCTCCCAGCCTAAACTGGAGATCACCCACACTTGTCAAATGCTATGATTTTTCTTCTTGTTGGATGCTGTTTGAGTTCAGGTTCTCTGGTTGTCAGCCCATGCCCTGTGTCTTCAGCAAGGACACATTTTCCTGCTCTATAAGGATTAACATCTTAGGTAACATGCATTGCCATTTGTTCCCCATATCCCTCACTGGGACACCTCTTCCACACCACTGATGTTTGTGTGCCCGTGGATCAGTATTTATTAATGAATGTTGGTTGAGGTGAGATGCTGAGATGGTTTTGGGATGTTACAGCACAAAGCCTACATAGGCTTGCCAATAAATTGACTTGGTGTTCTCCTTCCAAAACAGAAAGCCTCTCAGTAGAGCTGACATTCTGCATTATCCAAAATGGAGCCCACATGGGGAATGCAGTGGTTTAGGTGTGCACAATGTGGTGTTTGTTTGCTTGCTGGCATCATTAATTTCATCTGACAGAAATACCTCATTAAGGCTCGAAAGTCATTGCAACGTAAAGCACTGAGAGTTGCAGTATTCAGGGGATTTATTTTAAACCCAAATATTTTCCTGTGTATGTGCATGAGAGTCATTAGTTACTTCTTCAAGTTTACTCAGCTGCTCAGATAGATGAGGAGACTGTCTGGGTAAGGCTTTTTAGGAGTTCTGTTGTTGAGGATCTGAGACCGGTCGCGTTAGTGTAATGCTTTCTGTGAGAGAGCTGATTTGCAAGGAAAACAACACAAAAAGCAGGGATAAACTTCCTGGCAGCTCTCCTCTAGGAAACCATTCCCCAATGCAGCCATCCCAGTAAGAACTCCATGGCTAAAAATACCCAGCTAGCCTCGTCTGCAGAGGTATTTGCCCCTTTGGCTTCAGAGACAAAAATGCCTTGATGGGTGGGTAATTATCTTTCCAGGAGCATTGACTGGCTGCTTGTTCACTGACAGAGCACACAGTACATAGGGCTGTCCCACAAGGTCATATTTCATTAAGGGCTATGATTTAAGCCTGTGTAGTTTATTACTCAGTCTGCTTCGTGCTGAGCTGGGTTACAGCCAGCTGGATGCCTGTGAGATGCCCTCACTGCGCTCCCCTGCTGTCCTGGCCACAGGTCAGCACCCGGCAATGGGAGTTTGCAAAGTCCCAACCCCAGCTGAGACCGTTCCCAAGCTGACATCTTCTGCATAAAAGGTGTCTAGAAAGTGGCATGAAGTAAATGCAAGGACACTTCGGCATAAAGGGTAAAAGAAGATACTGAAAACCTTGCCAATAACTGTAGGTAGAGAAGCTTGATGTATGTAGGGAAATATTTCTTAAGCTATTATTTAAATACGATATCACTATTGCAAAAGTCCCTGCCCAAAATCCTTATCCAAAGAGAGAAACCCGTGTTGGTTGTTGAGTGTTGCATCAAGTCTGCCCATAGCAATGATGTATTGGGCTCTTGAAGTGAAATTTGTCTGTCAACTGAACTACCTGGAGATGTTCTGGGAGGTTGTGATTGCAATGTCTGTTTAGCTATGTCAAAGCTGTTGAAAGAAGCATGTAAGTTGTCCTTGCCCATGGCAAGAGGTTGGAACTGGATGTTCTTTAAGGTTCCTTCCAACATAAACCATTCTAGGACTCTGTGTTTCTATGATTTCCATACTGAAGATAAGAAAGCATCCTCTTTTTTAAGTCAGGAATCTTACTTTTCATAGTTCTCCTTGGTTCTGTTCCAAAGCTGTAGGAGGCAGGATTACTTAATATCCACTTTAGATGACCCACAGAATAAGATAATGAGGTGTATCATCTCCCTACCAGCTTCAAAGTGATTAAATAAGAGGGGAAAAAAGGAGAAGAAACGGCACAAGTGTGCTCATGATATATATATATATATCATACAACTATATAAAATAATTAGATAGGCAAAGTGCAATGAAGTGCTTGAGGTTCGTGTTGCATAGATGGGAAGATGCAAAATTGCCCCTAATTGCAGAATTACTTTCGGGTTTTGGAAATTGGTCACAGTAATGTGTTTTTATGCTTCATGTTTTAAATACTTTTATCTCCTACAGTATTTTACAATGACGAGACCTTATATGACATAGGGAGATCCTTATGCAAACACATATTACGTGTAGGCTGGCCTGTGGTTGTAGAGTCACAGCAGGTCTGCAGGTGGCTTCAGAAATTGCCAGTAGAAAATGGCAAAGATCCTTCTGAAACCATTTTAGCTTCATCTCCTTGCTAGGGCCATCTGTTAATACACCATCTAAGGGCTTTTGCAGCTCTTGAAGCTGTTCTTGAAGAATGGGGAGGCTTCCATTTCTGTTTCATGTTTCTGTGCTTTTTGGAACTTTTTTTTTTTGCCTGAAGTAAGTGGGGAATTTGCATCCTCTTCTGGGGTACTAGGGGGAAAGTTAACAAAGATCATGACCAAAGAGTGGTCATGAGGATGGTGTCCAGTCTGACCTGGGACTAATTTTCCTATTACCTGATAATGGAGTCTGAAAGAAAGGTCCCTCAGCAATCATTGTGATGAACTGTAATAAGTAATTGTGTCACTGCAGAGTGAGGCAGGGAGTCCTGCATCCAGCTCTGGGGCCCCAACACAGAAGGGACCTGGAGCTGTTGGAGCAAGTCCAGAGGAGGCCATGGAGCTGCTGCGAGGGCTGGAGCAGCTCTGCTCTGGAGCCAGGCTGAGAGAGCTGGGCTGGGGCAGCCTGGGGGAGAGAAGGCTCCTGAAGGGGAGACCTGAGAGCAGCTCCAGGGCCTAAAGGGGCTGCAGGGAACCTGGAGAGGGGCTTGGGACAAGGGCCTGTAGGGGCAGGCCAAGGGCAATGGCTTGAACCTGGGAGAACAGGGGAGACTGAGCTGAGCTCTGAGGCAGAAGCTGTTCCCTGTGAGGGTGCTGAGGCGCTGGCCCAGGGTGATGGCCCAGAGAAGCTGTGGCTGCCCCATCCCTGGCAGTGTTGAAGGCCAGGTTGGACACAGGGGCTTGGAGCAAGCTGCTCCAGTGGAGGGGTTGGAGCTGGATGAGCTTTAAGGTCCCTTCCAACCCAAACCAGGCTGGGATTCCGTGTATTATGAATAATCCCCAATGACACTGTTGTGGTCTTCACCAGCCTTGCAGTAATGTCACGGACAGGGAATTACCACTGCATTCTATATTGCTGATTTATAGAGAAATAAACCAGTACTCGAATATTATATCCACTTTCATTCTTCTTGACTAATGTTACAATGAATACCAGAGAAATTAGTAATGAATACCCACTTACTATAAAGTGTTGCCAAATATATACTTAACTTGTAATGCTACTGGGAGCACATACATAATTTTTGTGTTTGTTGTTATGTAAAAATATAACTTTGGTCTAAATTTAATTATGTAATGGCATAAGTTAAATTGCATGAAAGATATAAAATTATGGGCTGCCTGTTCTATCTAATACTATTAGCTGATGTTAAAACCCCAACATTTTACTTCTGTTTGTTTTTGTTTTGAGAGGCTTCACTTGCCAGGTTTGTGACCCAAAGCAAATGTAAATTTTGCAATAGAATCTGACTATCACAGGAATCATAGAATCATAGATCAGTCAGGGTTGGAAAGGACCTTAAGATCATCCAGTTCCAACCCCCCTGCCATAACCAGGGACACCTCACACTAAACCATAGCACCCAAGGCTTCATCCAACCTGGCCTTGAACACTGCCAGGGATGGAGCACTCACAACCTCCCTGGCCAACCCATTCCAGTGCCTCAGCACCCTCACAGCAAAGAATTTCTTCCTTAGATCCAATCTAAACCTCCCCTGTTTCAGTTTGAACCCGTTACCCCTTGTCCTGTCACTGCAGTCCCTAATGAAGAGTCCCTCCCCAGCATCCCTATAGGCCCCCTTCAGATACTGGAAGGCTGCTCTGAGGTCTCCACGCAGCCTTCTCTTCCCCAGCCTGAACAGCCCCAACTTTCCCAGCCTGTCTCCATACAGGAGGTGCTCCAGTCCCTGATCATCCTCGTAGCCTCCTCTGGAGTTGTTCCAACAGAAGCCTGTATTAAAAGCAGCTCTGTTTCACTCTTCCTTTCGTGAATAACGTGAGATTAAGACCTAACTGATTTCGCTCTCCCGTGATGTAGGCCACAGGCCTTTTTAATGATTTCTCTCCAATTTCCCAATAGGGATAGCTTTTTTTCTTTAAAAACACATTGAAAGCACACTGTCCTCCAATACACTGTCCCAGTGCTTATGATGATGGATGTTGCATTGTTCTGTGGTTTGCAAAGGGCTAGACAGGAATATTAAAGATACATGACTTCATAGTTTTTAGTCTGAGTTGAAAACTGTCCTCTGCTGAGCCATGTAAATATCTGTGGCTTCTTCTCTTCCCTTTGTTTTCAGGGAGGCAGTGAAATTTGGAGCAGCAGATCAAAGGGCTTGTCCTCAGTGTCTGGTCTGAAGTAAAAAGAAGNTTCACTCTTCCTTTCGTGAATAACGTGAGATTAAGACCTAACTGATTTCGCTCTCCCGTGATGTAGGCCACAGGCCTTTTTAATGATTTCTCTCCAATTTCCCAATAGGGATAGCTTTTTTTCTTTAAAAACACATTGAAAGCACACTGTCCTCCAATACACTGTCCCAGTGCTTATGATGATGGATGTTGCATTGTTCTGTGGTTTGCAAAGGGCTAGACAGGAATATTAAAGATACATGACTTCATAGTTTTTAGTCTGAGTTGAAAACTGTCCTCTGCTGAGCCATGTAAATATCTGTGGCTTCTTCTCTTCCCTTTGTTTTCAGGGAGGCAGTGAAATTTGGAGCAGCAGATCAAAGGGCTTGTCCTCAGTGTCTGGTCTGAAGAAGACATTTAATGGGTTATTATTTATTGTATTTCAAGGGATTTAGTGCAGGAGTCCTTCCTGCCATGCTCTCAGGAACATCCTGTCTGATAGAAGGATTCCGCTGGAGAATCACACTATTCAGAATGAGTATTAAAATCAGTAGCAAAGCTTAAAATGATGTTTCTTCCATTCTGGAAAAATAAGGATCTATTCAGGTGGTCTGAAAACTAAGCAGCTCCTCAGGCCCTCAGGATGCAGATGTCCAGAGCATAGGCCCAAATTACTCTGGTTTGGATGTTTCAGGATTTTATTGTGGCAGGCTGTTAGGCAGGAGAACCTTGGTCCTTCTTCCTACACAGCAGAATTCCCTTCTCATTGTGGTACATCATGGTTGATGAACAGCAGAGCATCAAATGGGGAGAGACCAGTGCCTTTTTATTTATTTCTTTATTTAGCAGAGCATTAATCCCTGTCGGACAGCATTAAACAAGCTGGTGTGTCCCAATCCTTGCTGCGCACTTCAAGGTAGAGTAGGGATCATCAGTTACTGCAATGAGTAAGAGAATGACAGTGCCAGATTGAAATGAGGAGGTTTAGGGCTGTGCGTGCACATTGAAGAAGATTGTTTATCTATTTGTTTATTATTTATGAAGTATTTGAAGGGGGCCTATAGGGATGCTGGGGAGGGACTCTTCATTAGGGACTGCAGTGACAGGACAAGGGGTAACGGGTTCCAACTGAAACAGGGGAGGTTTAGATTGGATCTAAGGAAGAAATTCTTTGCTGTGAGGGTGCTGAGGCACTGGAATGGGTTGGCCAGGGAGGTTGTGAGTGCTCCATCCCTGGCAGTGTTCAAGGCCAGATTGGATGAAGCCTTGGATGGCATGGTTTAGTGTGAGGTGTCCCTGGTTATGGCAGGGGGGTTGGAACTGGATGATCTCAAGGTCCTTTCCAACCCTGACTATTCTATGATCCTATGATTCTATGATTCAGTTGCATGTTACTGAAACTGAAGAAGAAGATTTAGTTAGTTTGTTTTCCTTCTTCCTCAACGAAGGCTGCAAGAGGAAAATGTCAATGGCCCAATTGGTGAGGGATGAAGCCAGGAGCTGAGCCTTCATTCCCTGTTGGGTCAGGGTGCTGGGCACAACAGGAGGGTACCCAAGGTGGGGATTGTGCCCTACAGGAGGCTCAGCTGCAGGGTGGGAGCACAGGAGGCCCAGCTGCCGGTGGCAGCTGTGCTCATGGAGAGCTCTGTTTGCATGACCGAGGGTTTATGCTACAGGAAAAGAATGTAACCAGGGACTGTGTGAGGTTTGGGTCTTTTTGTGTTTTAACTGCCCAAGAATTTCGGGGGTTGCTGCTGTTGTTGTTAAGTTCCTGCATCCTTGGAGCGGTGGGTTTCTTTGTTTGCTCTTCCTTGAGCTCCTCTTGGCTTTTTCACCCTTGGCCCTGTTACAGCAGTCTGCAACAGTCTCTGTAGTTTCCCTATAAAGTAGGGAAATATACAGCTTAATCAGCATTAAAGCTGAGCTTACTCCCCTACTTTGTCAGAGGAAAGGAGCTGTTTTCCAGAAGGATGCTGCATCCAGAAGGATGAGCTAGGCAGGGTAGGAGGGTGATGAGCACACACAGCTCTCCATCAGCCCTGCCATCCTTCTTCCAGGTAGAAATGATTCTAGCAGGCAGTGTTCACCAAACACAGCTTAGTGGAAGGGACTGGCTCCCTCAGATTGTGTTTTATCCCTGACAGAGTAAAACTACTGCATCTCATTCATAGATGTATAAATATCTTCAGAATGGATGTTGTCAATTTTACTTAAACATAAAGCTAGAACGCTTTATCATTCAAAATAGAGGTTGGTATCTAGAAACATTTCATTTTTGTGGTCTATGATCCATAATAAAAGTTATTTAATATTATATCCTGTTGATATGCAGGGTCTGGCTGCTGCAAGGTGCTGGCTGGTTATTCCCATGCTTGCTCTCTCAGCTGCACTGGCAAGTTCAAAGCTTCAGGGCAGAAACGTGAGATGAATTCAGTGTTATGATGCCTTTAGGACAGGAGGAGATGAAGGTCATAAACAAAGCATGGAGCTATAAGGTGAGTGGAAGAGAAGGTAGGAAAGGCCGGGTTGGACAGGGCTTGGAGCTGCTCTAGTGGAAGGTGTCCCTGCCTGGGGCAGGGGGTTGGAACTGGTTGAGCTTTAAGGTCCCTTCCAACCCAAACCATTCTATGATTCTCTGTATTTATTTACAACAGAAAGCTAAGGCTGCTGGCCTTGCTTTGCATTTCATGGGCTTAAAACCACTTGGTTGAGCCTCGCTCAGCTGCTCAGCAAGGCATGCTGGAGCGCACACTCGCTAAAGATAAGGAGGGTGGAAACTTGACCTGGAAATCTATAGAAGGCAACATCTCTCACGTATGTGCAGTAGACAATATTTACAGCCCGTGCTTTATTTCAGTGTGCAGACCTGATGGATGCTGCTCTTAGGAGCTCGCTGTCTTGGTCTGAATGTTGTGACAGAGGTCTATGGCAAAGCTCGGCGGCTAAAGGTCATGCGGTATCTATGCCTGTTCATTATAGCAGACTGTAATCTACCAGTGCAGCCACAACTCAGCCGGATCTTGATTTTGCAGAGAGTTAATGAAGTGAGGGAGGGCTGGAGACACAAAGTCTCAGCAGCTGGCTGGGGGACAGCGCATTTCAAAGGGAAAAGCTTCTTTGTTTTGTTTTGTTTACTCTAAGAGGCAAAAACTTCAGCCTGGAGGCCCCAAACCCATAGATCCCTGTAGCTAAACCCAGACAAGGCTTCGTGCGTTTTGGCACACATGGGAATAAAAGGACTCGGGTTTCTGGATAGCGCTCAATGTATAATTACAGTGAGGTTTCCTGGATGTCCAAAAGGATATCATGGCTTATCTGGGAAGACGTGAGAGCTGAGGTGTTTTCCCTGACCAGAACCTCTTATCTTGGAATTCTTTACCTATCTGAGGTGGTTTATCTTTCTCTTCGTTTAACTCAGGCTGCAATGAGAAATGCAATTCCTGCTCTGGAAGAGAAGTGTAGCAGACATAGCTTTCTTTTTGATTTTTCCTTTATCCTTTTTATCTTTTATCCGTTTTTCCTTTTATCTTCCTCTTTCCCTTTTCTCCTTTTTCCTTTCTATCTTTTTTCCTTCCCCCATTTTCCTTTCACACCCCCTTTACTTTTTCTTTTTTTCTCTTTTCCCTTTCTTTTCCTTTCTCCTTTTCTTATACACCATACCCTATAATGTGCCATAATCCATCTAACACGTGCCTTATACCTTGTTATGGCACCTTCCACCTAATGCCACAGAAGCACCACAATATCATAGTCTGGAGGTTTTAAATTTAATATATATCCTCTCCATCCCCTGTTTATTTTTGATGTTGTCTCCATCAGTCACTAATTCCTTCTCAAAACTCCTTTAACCAAGGGGAAACTGATGGAGGTTGATGTTTCCCTCAGCGCATCCTCCTCCTTTCCAGTGTCTGCACTAAGCCATATGTTGCGCTTGTTTCCAGGTAAGCTATTCCACTCTGCTCTCTTCCCTACTGCTCGCTTCTGAATTGACATTTTCAGTGCCATGTGAACCAAAGCTTCTGCATAAATTAGTAATTCAATAACCAGAGTCCCGGCCAACTGCCTGTATTGTCATACAGTCAAATATTAACTTAAAAATCTACATCAAATCGTTTTCACATGTAAATGCAACCTGAAGGTTAAGCGACTTCAGCTTGTCCTATTCAAGTGACAGTGACACAAGTCAAAGGCAAGTATAGGAGTTGGAGAGAAAAGGATGCAGTAGCTACAGCCCTGCTCCATGAATGACAAGAGGTAACGATTAATGCAGGACGCATTCCTGAGCATTACCAATTCTCACAGTACCCAGCTGAAAGAGGCTGTTAAATGTTTCCAAACCACTTCAAGGGCAAGCAGGGGCCATGCAGTTGAAAGACCTGATAAGATCGCAAAGATGCTTGTCACTTCATTCTCTTCTTTTCCCTCTAGCCACAGGTGACCCAGAGCTGCAGGGTGAGACATTTCAGCCACACATCTCAAAGCAGATTGATGCTACAGCAGTGGGATCCTTCCTTTTCAGTTTGTAGGTGGTGGCTGGCTTGCTTTTTCTGCAGACCAGGGCCTGAGGCTCAAAGCTGAGTGCAAACCAAGCTACCAGCATATTCTGGCCTCTGTCTATAGCAGTAGAGAAGAAAGGGTAATGTGTTAGGTTTACCTCTCCCAAGAAGATTAAAGGGCAAAATGACTCTTCAGTTGTCCATATGCTGTTGGTATTGCAGGATAGCCCTAAAGTAAAGTGGAGTGCATGCTTTGGAAAGAAAAGCTTGGTTGAAGTAAAGGAAAACTATAAAGTAAAGAAGATAAGGAGGACAAAAATGCAGGGTCGGGGGGAGATCACAAAGAAGCAATAGGAAAAGATAGGAAGGCAAAGAAAACCCCAGCAGCGGTGAGACACCTCCACATAACATCACAACCACCCCCCTGATTCCTGTTCCACTGACAGCGCTAAAGAACAAAGCAGGGAAGGATGGATGGAGAGCCAGTGCCCGCGGGAATAACCTGGAGAATCGGGACTGTGCCCCCCTTTGAAGCAGCCACACAACCTGGATGCAATTTTCATTTCCTGCAGGGAAACGCGGCCTTGTTCTTTCTGAAGTGGATAAACCAAGCCTCGTAAAACTAATTGTGGGAGGTGGTTTGACACGAGGAACTGAAAGTCAAGGTTTGGCCTCTCTTATGCACAGAGCAGGGAGGCAGGGGTGCTTCAGATTAACTTCCCTTTTCCTTGAGGTGCTTTCTTTCCAAAGGCTTTTGAATCTGCGCTGATTGTACTGTTGTTCTGCAGAGCCAGAGGTAACTAAGTCAGTAGCGTTCCTACATGGATGTCACTAATAGCGTTTTTGGGGCTGCTTTGTGATAAACTATCAATTTATCAACTTTATGCCCATAAAACTAGTGTGGTAAAATGCAAGTGTTCCCTTTGGTTAAGCTCTGGGGGAGGAGGAGGAACTGATAATATCTACTTCATTCATGCTAGTGAATGACCAAGATGTAATTGGCTCCACATTCACTGTTAGCAAATAGTGTCTCACAATAAAGGTACTACCACTTAAGTGAGGAGCCATGTGGGATTACCAAAACTCCATTTAGAAGTCTTTAGTTCCCTCTGACTTTTTTTAATGGAGGAAATACCTTCAAAGGGTAAAGATGTTTAATATGGCTCTAATGGTGGCTTTCCACAAACAGGTCTTCCAATTTTAGCACTATTAACCAATGTGCTGTGCAGAGCACGTATGCCCATCATGAGACAGTAGATAGAGTTCATTACTTTATATTTTAAAGGAGGGAATGTGGCTGACTAAAGCTGTTAGAATTGATAATGATGGGAAAACTCAGCTTTTGGGTATTTAAGGCTGAATGCTGCTGATGTGAGACTTGCAGGGTAAATGCAGGTGGAATATAAGACTCAGAGGACCTGGAGGCAAGTCCATGGGTCTGGTTTTGGGAGGAAGGGTAAGGGGAGAAAATGGCCTTTGTAACTGTGAGGAAAAGCAGCCATTAGGAAGCCTTTTTGCAAATGCTCCCTGATCCCAGCTCTTTTCCAGGGTTTGATGACCTGACATTACCGCTGTTATACTGGGGGTGTGACTGTCCCCTGGGGCGGTTTGAAGGGGCTATGGTGCAGGGCTCCAGCTTGGCAACAGCAGCCTCTTGTACCCATTGGGTTTCTGCTGGTTCATTTATCCTCTGAGCTGGGGAAACAACAGTCTGCTTCACTGTGGGTAGTTACCACCCTCTGCTCCAGAACTGGCCCAAATCATAGAATCACAGAATCCCAGCTTGGTTTGGGTTGGAAGGGACCTTAAAGCAGGGACCCCTTCCATAGAGCAGCTTGCTCCAAGCCCCTGTGTCCAACCTGGCCTTGAGCACTGCCAGGGATGGGGCAGCCACAGCTTCTCTGGGCCATCACCCTGGGCCAGCACCTCAGCACCTTCCAACATCCGTTTTTTAAGTGGGAATACACAGGTACTGTGCATGCTGGTGTGCAGACACATATGAGGCCAGCTTTGCCAACTGTCTCATGGAGAACTTGGGGCCAATCCACCGAATTAAGCATTGCGATCCAAACAGTGAGATTTGGGAAGGACCTTAATAAAGTAAAATAAAACTGCCTCACAGGCAAAGCCTGTGAGGATTTACAGGATTAGGTTCTTTCTTTCTACTCCTCGGCAGCATTCTGTGCAACATGTGGGCACTGTGTGTGTTTTGGTGGTACTTTAAGGAATACATAATCTGCATTTGGTTATTCTCCCAGACTGTCAGTAGTAATAACTTGAATGAGGAAGACTTTAAAAAATGCATCTGGCAACTGTGGCCGTGTTGGGCTTGGTATTACTATTTTCTTTTAAAAACCCCACAGTGTAAGTCAGAGACACCAGAAACAGCTCCAAAATACGGCAGTGTTCAAGGCCAGGTTGGAGCAACCTGCTGTAGTGGAAGCTGTCCCTGCCTCTAGCAGGGGCTGGAACAGGGTGAGCTTTAAGGTCCCTTCCAACACAAGCCAGGCTGGGACTGTATGATTGTAACCCAAATAAATACCCCCTGAGCTCTAACATACACAGATAACTTTCCAAAGGAAGCACCGGGGCTGACGGTGCTATAGAACCCTTGGCAGAGAAGGGGGGGGGGGGAGGTTGTGGGCACCCCGGGGGCAGGGGGG
>NDXB01005940.1:0-26958 GCA_002631895.1 Agapornis roseicollis | reverse complement strand
CCCCGGGGGGCGGGCGCCCTGCAAGGTCCCGGGGACACCCCCCCCCCCCCCGTGTTTGGGTGCCCTGCAGGGTCCTGCGATCCCCAGTGTGGCGGGTGTGTGTTGGGGACCCCCGTATGGAGTGTGCCCCGTGGGGTCCTGCGGCCCCCAAGTGTATGAGGGATGCGCTGCGGGCTCCACTGAAGCCCTTGTATGGGGGTGCCCTGCAAAGACCTGGGGCCCCCCGGTGTGTGTATGGGGGCTCTGCGGGATCCCTAGGACCCCCCTGTATGGGGGATGCCCTGTGGGTTTCCGGGACCCCCCAGTGTGTCTGTGTGTGTCCCCATCCCATGGAGCAGGTTTTCATGGAGGGTCCCCATCAAACAGCCCCCGGCGGGTTGGGGCTGAATTGGAGAGGATTGTCAGAGCTCAGACTTGTTTCCAGCCGGGAAGGATTGCCTGGAAAAGCCAATTGCTGATGGTAAAAGCGTCCTCGCTGGGTAGAAGTTTGCTGGCTGCTGTGCTCATTCAAACGCAGCACAAGGCAGTGAGCGGTGGAGTCAGTCTTAGATGTTTTGCAGCACTGGCTCTGTGCTATCCGTGTTACAGATGGGGGAACAGCCTGGAAAAGTGACTTGTCTCTTTGTATGGCAAGCCTTATTCTGGAATCACGGGAGAGCCCAGACCCTGTCCTCTGCATTAAGCAGCAGCTGACAATGCATATTTTATGAGAGAGAGGAAGGCAGATTCTCTTGTATAAGTAGATGTAACAGCGCTGAGGAGTGCGTGTGTCCCCATGTGTTACTATAAACTCCTGTCTCGGGGCTTTTCTTTTCGTTGTAACTTTAAACTTGGCAAATGTTTGCTTGTCTCCAGATTTATTCACAGCAACTTTCACTGGGACTTTGGCTCGGGATTTGCTGAGGGAAAGACGGAGAGATACTTTAGCACACTGAAATGCTAGGGTAGACAGAGCAAGCTGCTGCGTTTCGTGGAGCACCTGGGATTTGTGTGAATGAATCAACAGGAGCTGATGCTTTGCTTTGCTTTTGCGAGGGGTCTCAATTTCTCCTTGTCAACATTTGCGTTTTCACCAGTTCAGTGCTGGGCATACAGGCTGCAGAAATTCTCAGGTAGATGAGGAGAAATAGGTCCCCTGCTTCCTACCGGCTGTTCCCTTTGCACAGACGGAGGGTGGGTTGGTTTGGGTTGAGGCAGAAAGTGTCCATACTCAGAGCATCAATAGCTGGACTGGATCTTGAAGGGCTTTTCCAACCTAGTTGATTCTATGATGGTGGGGTCAGTGGGCTCCTCTGTGTTTTGGAGGTGAGCTGGGACAGAGCGTGAACTTGACTACGCTTCCACAAAAGTTTGAGTTTAGATGCTTCGGGCATTCACATATGACAGAAATGAAGACAGGAATATACCTTGAAGGAGTTGTACCTGCCGTAAAATAAGGGGATGAATGATAGGTGACTTAGGTCTAACATACAGATGAGAGACAATAGTAGCGAGGGGTGGAAATCCTGTTACTTGTGTTTGGGTATTCCCTAAGTGCCCAGCTGAAGCTCTAAGGTTACATTTGCAGTGATGCATTAAGCTCTCTATAAGGTGTGTGTTAGCTGCTCATCCTTATGGTGCCTGTCATTGGATGTCTCAGCTTGAGCAACAGCAGTGCTTGCTGACCCCCATAGCTCAGCCGGGTTTTGGGTCTGCTTTGCTGCATCTTCCCCACTCCTTTCCGTAACACGTCTCATTTACGTCTGCAGCCAGCGTGCTCAGCAAGCATCCTCTCCTTTCATTCCACGTTTTTTCTCTATGGAAGCAGAGAACAGCTTTAGCTTTGCCAGAGCATGTGCTGCTTTCTTGGTCACGGAGGTGCTGAAAGTTCCAGCCGCGTGCTTCGAGACCCGGTGAGGCTGCCTGGTGATGAAAAGTCCTCGTCGTGCTTGGCACACGTCTCGAAGCTTTGCAGCCTCTGCCTCAGCCGGCTCTGGTGCTGCGCCTGCTCCGGGCCTGGTGTTCGGGACGTGAGGAGCTGCCAGGATATCCTAATTTTTACATAAACACGTGCTTAGTGATTAAGGACGGAAGCTCAAGTTCCGATACGACATGGCGAGAGACGTGCAGAGTGTGGGACTGCCCTAGGAACAGCTCTGCTATTAAACAGACACTATCGGGTCATGAGGTGGACAACTTAAAAGTAGCCTTGCCACCCACTTGCAGCATGAGTTTCTTTTCCAGTTCTTATGGTTTTACAATTGCCCTTCTGGTTTTCGGTATTGCTAGCCCTTGGTTGCTGGCTAAAGGTCCTCATGGACAAAAAGGCAAACTAATTGGAGTACCGGCCTTAATAAAGTGAAATTAGCTTTGCTGTGCTGGGGAGGGACTCTTCATTAGGGACTGCAGTGACAGGACAAGGGGTAACGGGTTCCAACTGAAACAGGGGAGGTTTAGATTGGATCTAAGGAAGAAATTCTTTGCTGTGAGGGTGCTGAGGCACTGGAATGGGTTGGCCAGGGAGGTTGTGAGTGCTCCATCCCTGGCAGTGTTCAAGGCCAGGTTGGACAGAGCCTTGGGTGCCATGGTTTAGTGTGAGGTGTCCCTGGTTATGGCAAGGGGGTTGGAACTGCATGATCTTAAGGTCCTTTCCAACCCTAACTATTCTATGATTGTATCCCTGTGGAGGATGAGCTCATCTTACAGACTCAGTAGCCTTAAAATCTACATTTATATAAGCCTTTTGCAGAGTCAAAGCTTTCCTGTATGTGTGTAGAGGTAAACTCCAAATGAGTGTGTGGGGGGAAGCTCTTAAATCTCTTTTAGGTGTTAGATGTTAGCTGGAGGGAAAATGAAAATCCTAAAAGTGCTGTCCAAAATTCTTGACCTTCAATTAAAATGATTTTTCTGTCAGCTTTTATTTTCATTACTGATGGCAGCTGCATTGGAAATAAATGATGGAAGAAGAAATCTTCCCTTCTCTCTCCCTTCAAACCCAATGTCTCCCCCTTTGAACGCGATGGCTCCAGCACAGCCTGTGTTTCAGAGCTCGCTTTCAAATCCTGTCGTCTCTCAGAGTGTTCCCATGTTTGTGGCAGATATTTATGGTCTGTGTATGATAATCACCTTCTTGTCCGATGATTATCCCTGTCGGGTCCCCTGCAGACAGCCTGCCATGAGCTCTCAGTGTCCATGGGGCTCCACAGATCCATGCCAAAATACACCAGCTGAGGATATTATGCCCACTCTTCAAATCACGTTCCCGTTGTTAACTCTCCTGCTCGCTGGGGAGCTGCCCTGTTGTTCGCTGGTGTTCTGGAAACATCTTCATCCAGCCACAAAGAGCATCCTTGGACTAATGATTGACAGGCTACCTTTTGGGTGGCTTTTCATCCTGTTTGCAGCGTGGAGCCTGCCCCAGTGGCACACGTCTAATAACATGTGAGTGAGTGCAGCAGGTCAGAGCTGTGTTTATCTGTTACTTCCACTGAGGCTGTCAGCTGCTGCTGCTGCTATTGATCATGGAATTCTGTTTTAAAAAGGCTGAATTCATGTGAAAGGCTTATTTGGTCTTCCAGCAGCCTGGTTCAGACCTCACATATCCTAATCCTGACAGATTTATCACTGCAGTAGCTGTGTTTCTAACATATCTCACTTTGCCAGCGCAAATTGTCTGAGGAATCCAGCTGGGCTTCGCTTTGTCAGTATTCATGTGCATCCTTTTGGGCATACCTGTTTGAGCTGTAGTATTGCATGTGAATGGTAAGCAGCAAGCTCCATTTGCCAGGCAAGCAGCAGAATACAGCCAGCAGAGCAGCCTGCACGTGTGGCCAAGGTGCTTTAGCATCCCAGCTTCTGCTGGAAGTGCCACCAAGCCTCCTGTCCCAGAACCTGGCTTAGAGACTGCATATTTGAGAGCTGATGAGGTGGGGTTTTGCTTGACTTTTGTTGTGAGACTTACTGTAAACAGAGAATTGGCATTTCCAGGGTGTTTGCAGTTAGGTCTGAAATACAGCTGCATTTATGCATGTAGATATAGGTAGACTGAGCTGAGCTCTGAGGCAGAAGCTGTTCCCTGTGAGGGTGCTGAGGCACTGGCACAGGGTGATGGCCCAGAGAAGCTGTGGCTGCCCCATCCCTGGCAGTGCTCAAGGCCAGGTTGGACACAGGGGTTTGGAGCAAGCTGCTCCAGTGGAAGGGGTCCCTGCTCGTGGCAGGGGTTGGAGCTGGATGAGCTTTAAGGTCCCTTCCAACCCAAACCATTCCAGGATCTATGAGAATGGCCAGGCTCTGCTACACCAGCAGGCTCTCCCCAGCTCTGTATCTCACGCAGCATTCAGTCCTTCTTGGGATGCCAGGCCTTTCATGTTATTCATATTGGAAGGATTTGTCATTTAATGTCCTTTTCTGATGACATTTTCCTTCTTCACATTGTTGTGTTTTGCTCCATGCCATCTCAGATTTTGCTCTTCCTGTTGCATGCACATTGTACTTGCATTTCAAATTACTTCTATGACAAAAGCACATAATCTCCAAAATGTTGTAGTCCTAAAGTCCTAAATCACATCTGCAAAGGGTTCTCTTAGGTTCTGCTGTGTCTGCAGGGTAAGTCTATGACAAACTAAGCCCTGATTAAGAGGGTTGTAGTTGATTCTTGATAGGAGAGTGCAATCCAAAAGGACAACACTGTTTGTTTCTTGCTAGCACAAGGTGAATTGCTTCAATTATGTTAAATGTTTATCTTTATGATAAGAAGAGCACACCAACTTAGAAAAGATACTGTTTCTTCTGAGATCCCTGCTCCAGGATGTTAACCCACCTCTGTTTTAGTACCACATATGAGCTTGAGACTATGTTGATATTGGTGTGACTTGGTTATTGGTGCTTCAGAAAGCAACTTGATGGACCGCATCATCTAATCAGAAATGCTGACTCCTTTGTTAAATCACTTCATGTCTTTTCATTATTGCTTTACACACCCTATAAAGGAGTTTGTTGCTTTCCATGACTTGGAGCTAGGATGAGAAATACTTGGTTAAATCAGGGGTGGAGGATCATCCGTTCACAAGGTCAACACGATGAAACCATTGATTAAATGAACACATGCTTTCTTGTCCAAAAAAGATGATCTAATAAGGCAAGAAGTGAAAGGTTTCATGGCCTTTTAGCCATGCTGGATAATGCACAACAAGGCATAAAAACGGTGTGCAGAATTTGGCACAAAAGAGTCTTTAACTAGTTTATTTTGAGATACAATTTAAGAGGAACTGTGTCAGTCCCTGTAAATTTAGTCTAATAGTATGTGTCATCTGCATTAAGTGAAAAACCTTCTGACAATGGTGAAAGTGTGCTGTTTTCTTGCTTCTATTTAATGTGCTCTAATTCTCAGAACAGCTGATTGAGCAGGAGGAGTAAACCTCGTACGTGACCTTTAAAAAACCATACTGGATTATGAACCTCACTGAAACCTGATGTGTATGGGATTTTGCTTTGACATAGTCATGTAGAAATATGATGAAAAATTTAATCTGGACTTTGTAATGCTACGTGTATTAAGGTGAGAGTATGGGCCTGACCATGAGCAGAACTGAGCATCACCAGTATCTTTATTCAGCAGCACTGTCTGTATGCAGTGATGGTAGTGTGATGAAGATCCTTGTGTTACTTCAACAATGAGAAGATGTGGGGAGGAGAACTGTTTAGTCTGGATTATTTAAGTCTTTATTCCCTTTCTGCTATAGAGAACACTGTGGTGACAGAGCTCTAGCTGAGAATGAAATGTGGCCTCTGCACCTGGTAAGGAAGGATCCAGCATCTCGCTTCTGATCCCTGTTCCTTTTTGAATTGGAAGTAATAAAACTGTATTCAGGTTAAAAACCACTCTTGTGCTTTGACACAGATTTTAAAGTGTGAGGAAGCATTCCAAGTGGAATAGTGTTTGTTTCTTCCTCTATTGCTTCTTCAGTGAGGAAAACGCACCCCACTGAAGAGACATTTTGGGTAAACTCTTGCTGTTAAGGGAAAAGTGCAGGGTCGTTGTAGAAGAGATCTTCATGCTTTAGAAAGAAGCGGCTTATCTGTTTATTTTGTGTCGGGTATGCTCCTTGTCTGATCCTCAGTTGGGATGAACTGTCTCACCTCCATGGATCTGTCTGCTTTGTACAGCCTGGTGCTGATGTTCTGTGCTATTCACTTCAAACCTGCTTGGCAGGATCAGAGGATGTGTAGGCTAGATGAGCAAAGCTGTGCTGGTGACCTGGGAACATATCCAGCCCTGAGGAAACAATAAAAGTGAATGTTCATTACTTCTGTAGCTCAGCTCCTGAAGAAGCCTGTGAAGTTCTGGACCAATTCAGTGCTTATGGTGACATCTGTTGTAAGGGCACACACATAAACCCCTGCTCTGCTTCAAGAACATTAAGTAACTCTGAAGTTTCCCATCCATTCATGTTTCAAAAAGTAGGGAGACAGATTTCAGAGACAGCTTATGTTCATACAGATGCAGGTGATCTTTCCCTTTCTGTTGTTGTGCAAGTCAAGTAGCAGGAACTCCCCATACAAACAGCGATGCATGATGGATATTAAGTCCCCATCCCAGTAGCTCATTTGCTAGGTTTGGGAAAGAGCTACAAATCCTTTCCATGCACATTTACCTAAATTAATGCTGCAATTCATCTCAGCTGGATTTGCCGTGTTTTCAGTGTTGATTTCCCGGAGAATGTCTGACTGAATGCTGTGTGTGCATGGGATGTGCACAACTCCAGCTCCCACTCAGTTTTTTTCACTGATGGTCATATATGTGAAGGAACACCCGTCAATAGAGGCTGTACTAAAGATTCCTTGTACACAGTGAGGGAGGCAAGTAAATAATTGGAGAAAAGGATTGTGCTGTACTTTGAAAAGAGCAAGAGGAAATTGTAAGTTAGGGAGTAATATGTGACTTCATTGAATGGAAAGCAGCCTTTCTTGAGGTTTTGGCTGGGGAGAGTAATGCTGGATCTGGGTTTTTGTGTAATTATCATAGAACGATTCAGGTGTGAAGGGATCATCCAGCTCCAAGCCCTGCCACGAGCAGGGACCCCTTCCACTGGAGCAGCTTGCTCCAAGCCCCTGTGTCCAACCTGGCCTTGAGCACTGCCAGGGATGGGGCAGCCACAGCTTCTCTGGGCACCCTGTGCCAGTGCCTCAGCACCCTCACAGGGAACAGCTTCTGCCTCAGAGCTCAGCTCAATCATCTCCCCTTTGTCAGGTTAAAGCCATTCCCCTTGTTCTATCACTAGATGCCCTTGTCAAAACCTTGAGTAGTGCCTGTGCTGGGATGATGTTGGTTGGGTTGATGCAGAGTTAAGATGAGACATCCCTCTCTATGGCATCCTGGAAATACCTGAGGGAAAGGCATTGTGCAACCCTCTAGTTTTCACCTGGTTTTAATCCTGTCCTGCTTGTTTTCACACTTTAGAATGACTGGGCCAATTTATGTGGTGTCCATCAGGACTTGGAACAGGAGCAAGTTTAAGACAGGATTTACAGCAAGAGGACACAAGTTCTCCTAAGCCATTATGTCACTTACTTTTCAAAGCTGCTTTGGTTTGAACCTTGCATTTACAACTTGCCCTCTTCTATGAACTCCCAGCGCTGAGCTGTTCCATCAGGGGATCCTGGGATCCGTAGCCATTACTTTGCCTGTCGAAATGCCCCCTGGTTCAATGCTTTGCTGCTTTAGTTCTGTCATATTTTGAAATGTTCTCTTCCAGGGAAAAAAGACAACTCTTTGGACTGCCCCTGAATAGTAATTCTTCAGTCAAGCATAGCAACATCACAAATGAGGCTGGGCAGCTGTTTCCCAAATACAGTATATGTATATATTCTATACACGTTATCAAGCTTGGTTTTCACTGTTTGAAATGTTCTGCAGCCTCCCTGCCCCCTCCTGCAGTCAATGGCAAATGTTGTTCTCAAAACTCCACTTGTCACATTTTGTTCTTGAGAACAGGGAGGATATTGAGATATACTGGCTTCTTTCCTTGAGTGCATTTCAATATGTATTCTGTATAATGAAAGCCCAAATCCTTCTCACATTACTTATGCTTTAATCACACTGTGCTCTCCCAAGATTGCTTTAATCGCATTTGCATCAGCAGGAGTAACTCTGTATGATGAGCAATATTTCATCTGCAAACAGAGGAGACATATCTTGGGCATGGGAAGAGGAAGGAACTGGCTGTCCTGGATTTGTTACAGCGCAGCTCTCTAGCAAGGAATGGTGTAGCATCCTGATTTGAGAAACTGATATTCAGGAATTAGAAGGAACAAAAGCTATTTTTGCAGTTTTCTTGAGGACCTGTCAAGTGTGATAGTTTCCTTCTAATTTTCTAGTAAATGGCTTTTTGGCATGTCTTAACTCCCGAGAAGTGCGATGCTGCCTGGCGCAGCAGACATCATTTTGTACTTCAGCCATGACATTACCCTATATGAGAACTGAAAAGTTATACAGATATTACACCAATATATAAACCATGTGTGTTAGAAAGACAAGTTCAGTTTTGAAATATTTGACTTAGCTATGCTTTTCACTTTCAATCTGTGCCAAACATGTGCTTGAATGACTGATGGAGTCATATGGTTCCTCGAATAAAGCACTTTATTGTGTGCAGACTTAGAGCCTTCCAACAGTTGTATTACAGAAGCTTGAAGATTAAGATGATCCAACTGCTTAGGGGGTATGTTCCACAATGAACATTTTATTTTCCTTCTTTTCCCCTCTCTCTGCCTTTTTTTGCCTTAATATGTGTCATTCGTTTATTCAGCTGGTCATGCAGTGACACTGGCCACAGAGCCTTTGGTGGAGAAGAACAGCGAGTTACCTTCAAATTGAAGCTTTCACTCCCATGTCCATAGTTAAATGTTGAACGCATGACTTTTTCTATGCAGTTTATGGGATTTCGAGGGGGAGGGATGCAAGGGCTGTTCCCTTTCTCAGATTATTTCATCAGCAGAATTAGATTTAAGAAGGGAATAGCTCATACAAGAACAAGTGATGACAGGAGATAGCACTTACGATTATGAAACTGCAATATTAAAATGCATGGTTTTAATGCTGTTCATTTAAAGGAGATCATTGTGTCTCAAACTCCTCTTTCTCATCCGAGAGGTCAGTGCTCATGAAGCTGCTTAGTGTGAAAGATGAAGTGGGCATCCTGCAAAGTCACGCATGGATCGGTTCAAAGTTGACAGGCCTGTCAAGCTGGGGAGGGATATTTTTCCATTGGAAGCAGCAAGAACACAAAATTAACCTCAGAAGTGCATGGAGTTGTCTTGCTGCTGCCTGTCCTTGGGCTCATCAAAGACCTTTGCTGACTTTTGGTGTTTTAAAACTCTTGTATGTAATTTTGCAACGTGAGGGAAAGGACATGATTCGAGCTCAAGAAGATCCATGGAATGAGTTGCCTTCTATAAGTTACTTGTGTTAGACTGCCTGAGGCCTTGGGTTTGGGAATAGGGGGAGGAATGAGAAAACAAGTAAAACTTTGTTTTTAGTTAGGTGGCTTGCCTTCTTCTTTAATAATTATTTTCCAGGCAGGCCATGAAAGGAGTGATTTTACTGGATTTTTTTCTGTGGAGAGAATCAATGTACTGCTTAGATGTGCATGGCTTAGCTGGAAAAATAATTTATGGTTTTGAACTCATAAAACCTTTACTGCGAGAGATAAGAGTTTTATTTAATGCACAGCCCCAGTCTTGCCCAGACTTTTGTGGTTATACACAGCTGAAGGCAGACTCTGTTCTGTGCTGTCTTATTTAAAGCTGTGGAAGGGCTGTTAGTGGGATAACGGGAAGTACCTTATCACTGCGGTGGAGTTCCTGATTTTTGGCCTTTCTCTGGAGAGGGTGTCTGTGTTTTCAGCTGGTGGTTAGAGTAACGTTGAAGACGAATGGTTGTCTGAGTTTAAGGCAAGAGGTTGCTCACGTGATCCCGTGCATGTTACTGGGCTTGCTTTAGCATAGAATCATAGAATGGTTTGGGTTGGAAGGGACCTTTAAGATGTCTGGTTCCAACCCCTTTCTTTAATCATTGTGTACTGGAAATAGTGTACTGGTTTCTTTTGCATCATTTGCATGCTTATCATATTTTATATTTGGTGATATTAATAAATGACAATTCATCATTTTTCCTGTCTCAGTCAGAAGGGGTACTGCTCTAGAAAGCAAGATTTGTGCCTGGATAGTGTTTAGCTTGGGTAATGTTTTGGCTTTTGCTGGAAGATGGAGTGAAAGAGAGGACTGGAAGCACACATCCCCACTTCTTGGCCAGATACTTGGATAGCTGACACTTTGTTCTTTGCCATGATACAGTCTCAGTCCTAATGTTCACAATTTCCACTTAAAGCAAGTTGACTTTTAGTTTTAAATTGATGCACGAGAACTGGATGTGATCCTCTTTGCTCAGGATTGCATTGCAATCCTATCCAACTTTATGTATAGCCACTTTATACTCTTGCCACCTATAAATATATCAGCACCGGCAAGATAAATACCAAGAGGTGTATAAAGCTAAAGGACTATCATGGGTCCTGTCATCTTCAGTTTAGTAGCTTATGCAAAAGAATTCCTTTACTTCCCTTCTTGTACTTCAGTCTTTCCACTTCCCTGCTCACCCTGGCAGCCTTTCCAATCCACCAGCTCCAGGCTGAATTAATCCTTCGTGAATGCAGGTGAGGAGAAATGCCCATAGGATTCCAGATGTGCTTCTATTGCTGACTCTCAGGAGTGACTTCAACATCTGAATTGGAAACCCCTCTTTTCATGCAGCTTTCCTGGGCTGTCTTTGCTTCATGTGATATCAGTGTTATACTTAATAACATACATGGGTCTTTCCATTGTCATTTGCCTTTGAAGACTACCAGTTTGAGCAGAAAACTTACTAGTCCTCAAGGGTACAAACCTGCATTCTGCACTGCTTGGTTTCATTCCTTTGCTCCAGCCTGCAAGTTATTGGATACTTTGGTAATATTCCTGTCCTCTGTGCAGACATGGTCTCCGAACCTGTTGGAGCATTGGATTGCAGAAGGAAACTTGCACACATGGAGTGAAAGTTGCTGATGGAAATACTTATACTGATCCTAATATTGAACTTTGGTGGAAACTTTCCTTTACCTGGTTGGTTAGCGATATATTTGGTGGGTAGGTCTCTACTCCTTACCCAGTACCATCCCCTTCTTATATTTCCCAGGTTCACTTCCATGTTGAAGGGCAAATGCTTGGTCTTCCTCTCGGTGTGTAAGTTTGATAACTTTAGATTAAGAAGTTCCCTTTTGAGTCTGGAGGTGTTAAAATAATCCTCCCAGATCAGACATGGGAGAAAAGCAACTGATCGGAGGGATAAACCTCCTTCCCATCTGATGGGTGCCCCACTGGCAATGGTAGCTCTACTGGGATTCCTGGCCAGCTTGCTGGGGCTGGTGGCGCAGAGTTGATCCAAGGTGTCCTGGGCTATAGTAGAAGCCATCTGGCAACAGAGCCTATGAGGATGCCCCACTGCCCTGCCACAAAACTAATTGCCAATGGTCCAGTGAGTGCTGGACGCAGCCATGAGTATAGCCTGTCCTCCACAGCTGGAAATGACCCATTCAAACAATAGATCTCACTGACAGTGAATTAAGCTGAGGAAGCTGAGGAAAACGAGGAAGGAAATGGATAGAGTACACCCTTTTTGTCTTCCACAGCATTGCCAAAGAACTGCGATGCAGAACAGTGCTATTAGCTGTTTTCAGTTTGCAGAAAGATTACCCTTGTCTATTATTCCTTCCTATCCTTAGATTTTTCCCATGCATTGTTGTTTTGTGACAGAGGAAAAAGTAGATAGGCTGTGACTTACAGTTCGGAGCCCATTTGTAATATGAAAGGTAACACAAAGATAATATAACTTAATAGAATGTAGCTTTTTCTTTATTGTCCTGCTTTTGTTATTTTCATAACTTGGCAGTAACTGCAGTGGGTGAGATGATGGGTGTCGGGTGCAGTGTGCTGGGGAGAAGGCTGTGGTCGGGGTTGGTAATGGGCATTTCACAGCATCGCTCGGCTAGGCTTTAATGAGGTGGTGGGGCTGTAAAAGCCCTTGGGTGCCTCAGGACCCTGACAGGACCGTGTTAATGTGCATGGGACAAAATGTGCAGAGGGAATCACCATCGCTGGAAGTGTTCAAAACCCTGTAGATGACGCCTTTAGTGGCATGGTTTAATGGTGGTCTTGAGCAGTGTTGGGGAACAGTTGGACTTGATGATCTTAAAAGTCTTTTCTAACCTGATTGATTCTGTGATTCTATGATGGGACTCCCAGAACATGCATGTCCACAACAGGAAGGATGCACAGCCTCATACATTGGCTTTCTTGTAAATCTGTATGTTAGTAGATGTATTTATACATAAACCATCCCTAGTCAGACTCTTCTCCCTGGGGGGGGGGGGCACATGGACATTTTCTCTTCTTCCTTCCATTTCATCCCATTTTATCCAAGCCCAATCGGTACTGAGAACATTCACCTTTTTATTTATCATAAGGACAAATAAATTGCACTGCCTTGACTAAAAGCTCATTCATTTTATGTAAAAAAACAAATGTAAGTATGTCTGGGCTTCTTCAGGAGGCAGCAGCCATTAAACAAAGACATCACGTTGCAGGCTTGGAGTTTATTTTGTGCAGAGCTCAGAGGAACTGGAATACAAAGCAAAAAGATGAAAACTGTTCTGAACTTCTTTGCCAACAAGGTTGTACGATACTGTGCAAAGAAGGAAAGTTGGAGAAGTACATGGCAGATGAAGAATATTTAAGCCACACAAAAGCCACTGACAGATAACATCGACTCGTCTCACGAGTTGTACAAAGCATCTTTTATATTGCTGGAAAAAAAGAAGAATAAGGCCTGCTGCATCAGCCTGTGGGCTGCTTGTGGATCAAAAGCGTTACCTTCAGTGCAGGCTGAAAATAGAAAACAGATAGACACAACTGTGAAGTTTTTCATGTGAAAACGTGGGAGACGAGCTTGCGTCAGGAAGAACGGGACAGAATTTCACTGGAATGGGAAATAAGTAGGTGAGTAAGTAGGTGCATGTGACACAAGAGGTAGGAAACCTGGCTCTAATAAAAGTTTGTGGTGATACAGATGGCCTGATTTTCATCCCCTCTCATGACACGTTACCAACATTTCAATTCTCTGATTTCAATTATTACACTATTTATATTGCTGCAACACCAGAAGTCCCCGTGGAGAAGAGGCCTCATTATTAATGTTATGCAAACAAATCTAATGGTCCCAGCTTCAAAGAAATCGTAATGAAAATGGGTAAAGGAGATGAAGAGTGGCAGAGAGGAAATACCAGCACGTCTGAGTGCATGAAGAACTGCAGCACTGGGAGCTCATGGGATGTGATCAAGGTGATGGAAACCCTTCGTTAGTGCAGATGTCCAGTCCCGTCCCATCGTGCTCCTTTCCTGGTGCCCCTTGATGCTCTTTGGGAGGGCTGGGCTTATGCTTGGAGGTGGGTGGCCTGACACCAGCAGAAGAGAACTGGGAGTGTGTTTTGCTCAGCCATTGTGCAAGAGACTGGGTGAGCTATCCCTCACTGGGATAAACTCTTTGGTGTTTCTGACCTTAGGGCTCTGTGTGCCAAAGCTGTCCCCCTTGTACCTCTGCAGAGGCCCATACTCAGGGCTATTCTGAGGCTTCTTATCCGTTTGTCCCATTTTTTAATGCTTCTTGCATACTTCAATATCTATGCCTATGGTTTGGTTTTTTTTCCCCTCTTGTTATGTATTTTGAGTGTTTATTTTTCTTCTGACTTCCTCTTCCCATGTCTCTTATGTCTGTGTCCTGTTGTCCAGGCAGGCCCTTCAGATGCTGTCATCTTTCCCATCCCACATGGACCTGTGTGGGTCACTCCTCCTTGGCTGTGATCCCCTATTTTCTTCAGTGTGTTCTTGGAAGCTTTGCAATCAGGCTGCAGAATCCTATTTAAAGGATTTGCTATTTTATTTTCCTCTTACTTTTAAATTTGAGGATGTATCTAGACTTTTTCTATCAGTAATAGTGCTTTCTTAATTTTGAAGTCTTTCAGAAATCTGCATACGATGTAAATATAACAACCTTAAAAACCCACTGTTATTTGGTTTACAAAAGTAACTGTAACGTGCCTGCATCACGCTGAGAACAAGCAAGTGCATAACATTAAGCATGTGCCCCAGTGCTTATCAGAATGAGGCCCTGTGACTGGACTGCAAAGCTTACTCTGCCCTCTGCAGAAAGCTGTGATTTCCATCAATCACACCCAATCATTCAAATAAAAACATTCAGATAAGCAGCAAAATATTTGGCTGAAGGGAAGCAACAAGACAGAAATTGATCTTGTGTTTTATAAATGCTAGGGCTTCAGAAGACTTTGCAAGCCCTAAAGCTTGTCTGGTTTGTTTCCCCCCAATAAATTATCTTTTCCAATAAAGATATAACTGCTGCCTATAAACCTGTCTTGATGTCTGTCTCCAGACTATCAACACTTCTGCACAATATGCATTTTCAGTGTGCGGATAAATAAGCATGTGTGTAAGATTAAATTTGCTCATTGCAACCATACTTTGTTATGCACCACAGGCATTACGTTGTCATGCTCCACAGGCATTACTTTGTCCTGATGGAATAGGAATAAGAGGGGTGAAATTGAACCGCACTCTGTGTAGATATTGTTCTCTTCTCCCATGATATTCTTATAGCAGTTGCACTTTCTTGACCATGCCATGCAATGAGGGAATCGCACATAGAATCCTGGGAGGGTTTGAGTTGGAAGGGACCTTAAAGTTCATCCATTTCCAACCCCCTGCCACGAGCAGGGACCCCTTCCATAGAGCAGCTTGCTCCAAGCCCCTGTGTCCAACCTGGCCTTGAGCACTGCCAGGGATGGGGCAGCCACAGCTTCTCTGGATAAACTTTGCTAGGGCCTCACCACCCTCATAGTGAATAATGCGCACAAATGCTGATCCCGTCCCCTCTCCTTTTTCTTGTGTTTTGAGAAATGTTGTGATATTAATGCTTTGCAGAATTAATAAGAAAGGCAACTTGCACATGTAGGAATACCAGGAAGACTTTGGTGCTTCTTCCTATCTAGCTGCAGTTCCATGGCCAGACTATATGGAAATGATGTAGATAGTGCATTTGTGGGAAGAAAAGGATGCTCATTGGGTTAGAGCTCACAAAACGTTCAGAATGCAAATCCTACAAAGTAGCAGAAGGGTCTGAGTAATTTAATTCATAGAGTTCAGACTGCTTTAGTGAGCCAAGGAAAAAAAAAGATCAGGGCTAAAGCCAAACTTTTCTCATTTCTCTGAGATATGCTTCATAAATTTCTGTTCTGTGCAGGCAGCTTCATGCCTGGTAATCAGAATAAAGAGGTTCTGTCTGGACCCTTGTAGACAGATGAGATGGTATCTCATACTCCTCCACTGGGGCAAACCCAATTGTGTGTATCGTTTGACCATCTCTTCCAAGGGCTGACACTGTGTCCTGCCAGATCCCTGTCGCTTGGGCTTGGGCTGCGCTGAGGGTTGGGTTCTCTGCAGGAAAACCCATATAACAAGCAACTTTCTTCTTTCTGGTATACTTTATCATTTTATCTTGGGCCTTTTTTGGTGTTTTAGGGAAAGTGTCATATTTTTACAAGCATGCTGGAAAATCCTGAACTTGTTTTTCTCTTGTTGGCTTAACCATAACGACTGCATAGATGGTTTTAATTGTACCAATGACTAAATTGGGATCATTCTGCTCAAAACATAGCTCTGTATTCTCAGGGAGTGTTAGGTACCAGAGGTTAGGTGAGGTTGGTGGGATGGCAAGTACTGAGCACTGAGTTGTGTGGGCAGGTTGACTCCACAGCAATCCTTTCACTCCAATACCTAGTTCAGCCCTGAGCCATGGTTCAGCTGCTAAAACACCACCCCACCACCTTCCTTGTTCACCTCCTAGCCCAGAGGGAATAGGAAGAAGGAGGAAGACAGGTAACATTGGCTTTTCTTCATCTTAATGGAAGATGGACACATCTTTAGAGCCCCTGAAAAGACTCAGGTCTCAACCTCAGGGGGTCCAAGTGTACCAGAATGCTTGGTGTGGAGGTAGGTCAAGCATGTGTCAAACCCCACTGATGTTTTAACTGTCCCACGGCACCTGGAAGCCATCTTTGTCTTCCCTTTAAGATTTATTCTCAGTCCCATTTCCAGCTCTTGTCCTGTGACACTGTTTTTAGGACTTTGCTTTGACAGGCACAATACCATTCGTATGTTTAGTGAGAGGAAAAACATTGATAAATGTTGCATGCAAGTGGCTTTTTGACATTGTGGTATGAATTGAAGTCATCTGATTGTGTAGGAGTAGAACATTTATTCAGTGAGAGCTTATTTATTATTATTCCAGGCTTTTTTTCCCCCCTAAAAGCACTAAAGACAATGCACTAATGGCAATGCACTAATGACAATGTGCATCTGTGACATTACAGGGCTATTGGTACTTTGTGACCTCCTTGCATGTCCATGCTGATGCTGCTAAGTAAATATTCAGTCTTTTGTTGTATACAGTTCAGGCTAGTTAAATGGAGTCCATCTTCTGTGTTCAGCAGAGTAAGATGGTGCATTAAGAAGTGTTTGGGGTTTCATAGAATACCAAAGACTACACATGGTAAATCTGCTGTGTGTCATAAACCTGGAGCCTTTCAGGAGTGGGTTGTTGCATCCATGCTATAACTTCAGCTTGTGAAGTGTGAGGACCAGCTGACCCCATCACAGGAATGAGAAGGACATAAGGGGAAATCTGGAGTCTCTGTCTGTCCTTAGGGAGCCTGTGTCAAGCAACTGCAATGTTTTTTCATCCCAGGGTGATTAAGGCTCTAGTGACACTTGCAAGGGCACCATCCCTATTCCTACTACCACTTTTGCTTTGAATGTGATCCAGTGTGACTGTATCATGGAAGGGGGATGAGGCAAAGAGGGATTGGGGAGTGGAATTATCAAAGCTAATTTCTTACCTTAATTAGGGAAACATAGTCCTGATAAAATCTTATCTCTCAAATCCCTGCAGCTTGCTTACACTCTTAATGGTGACACTGAAAAGACAGACACCCTCTGCATTCCCTCCTGCTGTCATCTTCAGTGGAGAAAATTAATCCAAACTCTGGTGTGATTTTTAATGTAGCACTTTAAATAGTGGTGCCTATACCTCTTCAAATGCTTTTAGTTAAGTCTTGCACCCCAACTTGTTATCTTTGCATCCTGGTATCTCTACACCTTACGAGCAGTCTCTGTCTTCTGCTGTTACAGAAGTGCACATCTAATGACCCTCAACACTTTTCTCCCAGAATCCCAGCTCTCTTGGAAATACGTGTAGGTTTGGACACTGAGAATATGACCCCACAATGTTCTAATGCTCAATTCTTTTCCTGAAGTATTTCCTTCTGAAATATGCTGCCAAGTCTCTTAAACGACAAGGTTCATGTTGTCAGATGCTGTTCCTGACTAATATGAAGTGCTTCTCCCTGTCCTTAGGTGAGAATGTGGACAGCAAATTGGAATCCTCAAGACAGCAGATGCCAAAGGACCAGTCAAAAGATTACGAGATAACAATTCCTTTCCTTTTGAATGGAGAACAGTGGAGACCAGTAAATGGCATTTATTCAAAGGTTAGTCTTCATTTTGCCTGCTATTTTCTTCGAAGGTATTGGAAGGCTTTAGGGGAAGCTAAACACACTTATTTCATCATACTGGTTGTAAGAGTGGTGTTTGTAGAGTCTGTTGTCTAAAACTCTTACTTAATTGAAGAAATTGGTTGAAATTAATACCTTTTTACTCTAAAGTGGCATTCTTATTCCTGATGGCAGAAATGGAAGCTTGAAGTGAAGCAATTCGTCTAACAAGGTTAACACGCATTGCTTGAGATTGTATCACACAACTGCAAAATAGCCTCGAAACTGAGGAATGGGCAAATATAACAAATGCATTTGTTTCACTAAATGCAGTCTGACAGCAAGAAATCTCAGGAAACGTGTAAATAATGTTGTTTTGTTGGCTGCAGCCTGAGGCATTACCTGGAGCCCCTCATGGGAAATGGCCCCCAAATGCCATCCTGTGTATTGCAGGGGGGATCTGGAGTAAGTCTCCCTTGAAATCAAGGAATAATGGAATGGTTTGGGTTGGAAAAGACCTTAACGATCATCTTGTTCCAACCCCCTGCCTCCCTTCATGCTCTGCTTTCTCTCTGCCTAACAAGGGGATAATCTGTCACTGCCTCTGACTAAGCAGAGATTGTTTCCTCCTCTTGACAGGCCCTGATAAGCGTTCCTCCTTTTTCCCCCTCAGTCATTGGCAGGTAATGTGTGTAGCTGTTTTTAAGAGAGAAGGGCTGTTTTCTGTCTCCTTGGTCTCCTGCTTGAAGTATGAAGACAGGTTTTTGTTGTTTAGTATTTGATGTCATGGGAATCTCTTATCCAACCTTTCTGACATGGGTCCAGTTTCTTTCCAGCTTTTTTATATTGTTCTGTTAATTGTCAGAATGAGGAGAATAAAGATACATTTTCAAATAGGTTAAAGGGGGGGGAGGGGAGCAAAACCATCAAATGCAAGCAATGCAGCCCATTAGAAACAGCTTGCTTTACTACACTGGGAAAGTGTTTCATGGAGAGATCGTACTTGTCTGTTGCCACTGCTTGTGGGATGTGGGTTTGGATCTCTCTGCTGATTGACAGAAGTAGGTGTAAAAAGAGATTCCAAAACAAGGGATCTGACTTTTAAAGAACCTTATCTGGATTAAAACTTTGCTTCCTTTTTCTTTTTCTCTTCCTCTTCCTCAGCTGGGAAAGAAGGGCCAGTCCTAGTTCTGAATATCTGCAGTGATGAAAGGGATATCATTGTGGGTGTAGAATGGCTTATCCTAGAGAGATAACACAGATGGCTTGCTCCTAGATGTATGTGAAACCCTATTTTTAGATAATTTAATTAGAAACAGGCATTCTCCATATAGAGTTCTTTTAGCTACTACTCACTGTAGCTTTCTGAAAGAGTTACAACAGAGTACCTTTATGTGAATAATGGTAATGTGATTTATATCCTTAATTTTTTTTCCCAGAATTACTTTCAGTTTAAGATGAACATTAGAAAAGATTTGTGGTTTGGTAGAAGGTGCTGTCTCAGCACTTTTTTCCTTTGAATACTTCTTTTCCATGTAAACTGTTATAAATTAAACACACAAAAGTGCAGATCAGGCTGTGAGAAGAACAACAGCATTAAAGCGGTAGAGGAGAAGAGTAATAAATAGCTTGTCAACAAATATTGATCAAAAGCACAGAAGTTAAATACTGTTGTAGTTGATGGTTAAATAGGGCCTATTGTTCTTCCACTCATTTCAAAGTGTTCCTTTTTATTTCAATTTTATATGAAGTAAAAATAAAAGTATGCAGCGCTGTGTACTTGTAACCAGGGGAATGGTATTTCAATAGACTGTGTAGTAAAATAAATAAGTGGTGGCTATAAAAATGCCAAAGCATTAAAGTTATTTGTGTTTAGATAATTGCCTTGCAATGATAAACCCATTCTCCTTCCCTTTGATTGTAAATATTCCTGCTTAACAATTAGTCTCAGAACCCACACTCATCATTTAGTGCCGCATACTCTTGCTTTCCCATCTTGAAGATAAAACTCTCCTTTTATTTACCCCAGGAGCCACTGCAATATCTATTGGAATATCTCATTTGGAGTCTGTCAGGAATTATTATTAAGCTAATGACTTCCTCTTTGAGGGCCATCTATGCAGTACACTGTGCAAAGCACGAATGGGAAAGCTGAACCTATTCTCACTGGCGAGTTACACCAACACACAGACCTGTTCACCAGCAGCAAGAAAATCACATTTACTTAGAAGAAAATACTATGAATGTTACTTGGCTATAACTTGGTTTGACGTTAATACTGTCAGGGGGTGCTCTTTCAAGGACATCTAATGATGGAGGTACTCCTAAGAATGGCAGTTCAAATTAATGGTAGGAAAAATCCAATTTTAAAATCAGACATGTAATGAAATTTTATTTAAAGAACTTGGGCTTCCCTAAGTTTAATGCAGTGGTTTTATCTAGAGAGAACTTCTCTTTTACCGGGCAGATCAATTTTCACCCCACCCTAAGTCAAAGCTGTAAGTAGACCAAGGCTGGGATTTCATTGTGGTCATATTATTACAGAAATGCTTTTGCTTCTTTCTTGTTTTAAAAGGGGCATATTCTCATGCAAACACCTCAGATAGTGAAGCACATTTACAAAAGAAAAGAAAGAGAAGTTACCATGTATGAATTACTATGAAGTCCGTGTTTTTACAACCGTATGATGCTGTTCATCTAGTTAGTTTTGTTGACTTCAAAAGGTTTAGATCACTTTCATTTGGAATATTTTAATAGTGCCCAGTTCCATTCTTGTATTAGCTGGATATAATATTCAGTTGCTAATCCTGAACACGCTGCTAAAATTAGTGGTTACTATTTTGAGGATCCAGTTGTTGCTAGTCAGGGCTGCTGATGAGTAACTGTATTTGTGGGCGGGTGATGGTGAAATCAGGATCATGAAGTGAGCAGCACTGCTCTCTGCTTTCAAACAATAGATGCCCATACTCGGTGCAGATGTGATTTCCGTCTTCGCTGAAATGCTGTGTGCATTACAGAATGTGATGATAGGTCATTATACATTGTAGCTCCAGCTCTCCTTCCACTTCATCCTCATTTGTTCATCCTTTTGCATTCTGTATTGATGGGGTTTTTTTCTAGTGCTTGGTTTCAACCCAAGAGGGTTGGGTTCTGTTTTGCTTAAATTTCTCTCAGGTTTGAAGAAAATTGTTTCATTTTTATATTATTCAAGTGCAAGAGAATTGCTCTTTTCCCTGCATGTTTCCAGTTGAATATTTTTCTTCAAACTTGGCTGGAAATGTGCAAATCAAGCCAAGTTTGATGAGAGTTGGGTAAGTGAAGTTTGAGTACACAGAACACTTTAGGGAAGATTTTTCGAAGACCATCTGTTTGGCTTCAGCTTTTATCCTCACACCCTGTTCGGGACTCACACTGGTTAATGTGTGCCAGATCCTGCATCACAGGAGCTGTCGGTCAGGTAACATTGGTTGTGTTAGACCAGAGCCTGAAGCACGCGTCTTCTCTTGGAGAGGCAAGCTGCAGGCAGCAAGCATTTCACATGGGCATTAAGGGTTTCTTGGCTCCATTTCTATGTTTAAAAGGTCATAACTGTGGGGAAACACTGCCTGCCAGAGACCATCCAGGGCAGACATATAATAGATGTAATGCTGGGAGGGATACCAGTGTGGCATTGCCCTGAGCTGACATGAATTTTCCCAGAGTGACACACTCCATTAATGAAGTTGGCTTTGGATCCAGGGCTTAGTCCAGACCTTAAAATGCATTAAGTTTCTGAGAAATGGAAAGCATTTTGTGCATATATGATATGATCGATTATGCAAGTAAACATAAGAGTCCTCAGGTTGTGGCATCTGTCACCCAGGTATGGGGATTTCTCTACTCCTGGCTGTGCAAGATTTATAAATGCCATTGCTGGCACCTGGAAGGACTCAGATATAATCATGAAGCTGATCAAGTGCTTTGAAAGATTTAATCTGCTGTGGTTTCTAAAAGCACACAGCAAGTTAGGTGCAACTTCTCCTTACTGGGTGATGCTTTACATCTTTTGATGCTTATCCACATGCTTTTGTAATTCTGATCTCTGTATCCATTTGAGTGCAATATTAAACTGCTCCATACATCAGGCTATGATTGCCATATGTAAAGACAAATTTTAATGTAGCTGAACATGGGCAGGTATTGAAGGATCTGAAACCAGATAACACATGGAGCTGAGTGCGGTTTCTTCACTAAGAAGGTGGTGAGGCATTGGGATGTGTTGCCCAGAGAAGCTGTGGCTGCCCCATCCCTGCCAGTGCTCAAGGCCAGGTTGGACACAGGGGCTTGGAGCAAGCTGCTCCAGTGGAAGGGGTCCCTGCCCGTGGCAGGGGTTGGAGCTGGGTGAGCTTTAAGGTCCCTTCCCAAACCATTCTGTGATTCTGTGGTTTCTGAAGCTCTGCATGGGGAACTGGAAAGCCCTGAAATACTTTAGGTTGCTTTGAGTTTGCAAGTTGCCAGTCCATGTTGCTTTCAAATGATGTGAACAATTTGGTTTTTTAACATTACATTTGGGTGATGTTTAGAGGAAAAAGCAAATTTTGCTGTATAACTTCTTAAAAATAATTAACTATGAGAAAGTAGATGCACACAATGCACCTGTCAAAGGATTAGAATCATAGAATCTATCAAGATAGAATCATAAATCCATTAATGGATATAAATCTAATAAGGGATTAGACCCTTAATGCACTGGAATCACAGTGAATCTCACTTGGCTCTTTGAAAGTATTGCCACTGCCTCTGTATATAGAAAAGTATATTGGAAAAGCAATCTCTCTCCGACATTCAGAGTTGGACCTCTTGTTCAGTGGTGAATGATGGATGGCTTTCCACACAGCAGAGTGTGGATCTCCTGCTGTTGGGGTTAGAGACAAGCGGAGGAAAATAAAGATGCTCATGGTGGGCAGAGAGGATGGGAGGATCTGCAGAGGGTTCCTTGATGAAGAACAGCTACGACTGCAATACCAATGACTTTTAAATCCAAGTAAATCAGAAATCTGTTTCTCCTTGGAGGACAGGGCAATGGAATCAGAGAGCGTTAAAACTGCTTCACCTAATTTAAGCTTCCAAGGCCAGATTCTGAGCTAGTCATAGTTATTTCCCTTCCTTTGGCCAGGCTGGTATAAATCAGGTTTGCAAACTGAAATCTGAAGTTTTTTCAAGAAAGGAGTAAAGAAAGATGAGACAGATTTCCCTTTCTTGTAGCAATACTCTTTTTCTTTCTTGGTGTGATGCTATACTTTGAATATAAACTCTAGTAATGAAATGCAAAGATAAGGATGAAGGCCAGCTATAAATATATCCTTAGACCATATTTCTTCTGTTTTTAAATGTATGCTTGTCACAGCTCAAAAGATTCTGCATGTAAGTGCAGAAGATTACCATTTTTTACTGCTTAGCATGCACTGCATCTCATTGAGCTTGCAAAGAAGTTATGGATGATGTTCATAAACAAACATCAGACTCTTGATTATCTGGATGTCATTCTGGACAATGATTATGTGAATCTCAATGTGACATTCTCCACTGTCTGTAAGAGTATCACGTGCACTGACAGTTGTTGGTTATCTTTAAGGTTTTCTGGATTTATCAAATGCAGTTATTACACTGATTCTTTTTCCCCTTTTTGCATATTTTGTTTCATTCCCTCGTTGTAAGGTCCTAATTCAGCATCTCCTGAAATAGGGATTTTTGCCCATTGAAATGAAGAATCACTGGAGGGAACAAGAAATAACTTTAAATTTGTTAAGAGGTCACAGGACTAATGCTAGAGAATCAAGAACATGTTCAAAGCTGGCAGGCAGGGATGAGCGTTACCCATCTGATCTGACCTTTATGCTCTTGCACTGCTGCATTTCTCTTGCAAACTGACAGAACAGGCACAGTCTATCATAGCTCAGTCTATCAGCAGGAGTTATGGTGTGCGCGCCAGTATTGCTATGAAGTTATTGGTGCACCTATTAGAAAGACCCCAATTCAACAAGATCCCATCGTTGCTTCACATTTCCCCCTCCTTTCCTTATCTCTTGGTGCTCTTGTGTAACTCTAATACCGGGTTTGACGCGTGGAGTACAGCTGAGAGGACTGCTATGTCAGATAATTGATGTAGTGCTCCGTGTTTTCAAGAGCAAACCCATTCAAGTTTATTTCATAACTGGCATAGGCTTCGTGCAAGTGATAATTGTTTATATTCCCTTCAACAGAGCCTCCTGCTGTTCTTTTTCATTTGAAATAATTACCAAAGTTTAGACTTCCAGACAATTGTATTAAGGGGAATCATACAGCGCTGCTTAAACAAGTCTTTGAAGGCTGAGAGGACGGCTTTCATAGCTCTTTTACATTGCTGGTTTACATATCTTAAGAGGGAGGGAAGCATAAACAGAATTTATGGGCCTCTCCATATTTTTATGACTCATGAGGATCAAGTGGAAGAGGCAGAGCTGTGCATGCTGCTGAGGCTGTGTCATCAGCTGGGAATATAGCGTGGCACTGACAGCCTCAGGGTGTGAGAAACAGCACTAATCCTTGATAGAGTTATCTGGGGTATCTGCTCCTTGAACCTTTTGTTAGTGACCTGATAGTCATTAATTTCATAGCCTAGTGAACAATCTGTTAGTTCTTGTGCTTTTTCTTATACCTATACTCCTGCCTCGCAGGGCTATGGTGAAGGCTGATCAGTTCAAATATCCTCTGCTATTTAGTACCTCTTCCACAGTTGTTTAGCTCAGAAATAGTATAATTTTGCGTGGAAGCTGTTCAGAAAGGCAGTGTGTCACCTCCTCTGGTACCCAGCTGGATTCCTGTGACTATGCTAGTAGGGCTGGATTGCTTCACTTGGTGAGCAAAAGCAGCTTAAAGCCATCCCTCTCACCTTATGTTTTGCAAGAGGAAGGTCTTCATAGAGCAAAACGTATTCCCTCCTTCCCACGCAGCCCTGACCTGTGTTTAGCCAATTGATCAATCTGATAATTGCACTTATTGAATGGTTTAGAAATGTCAGGAGGTATATCCTGGTTCTAGGGACTTGCTGGATCTCACATAGCAGCTACAGGCTTGAGAAATTCCTGGAGCTTGGACCACCAATAAAAACTTTGTATTGGTGATTGAGTAGGGGAAATTCTTTTCCCTGTCTGCACTGAATCAGTGCCCTAGTTTCAACTAGATATACTAGTATTCATTTCCTGCCTGAAACACTTGGGCATACTGGGAAGTGTTAAGCAATTGGGATTCATCCCAGAAAATGGTCCATTTCATTTTCAGCTTAAGTGATCCAGTGTGTTAAGTTTGTAAGGTTTTGTCCTATAGCTTATGCACAGTATAAATAGCAGATATTATTGAGGGAGATTGCTATTCCAATAAACAGAAAATGTAGAGTTTTATATTAACCATCCACCAGACACACACACACACCCCCTCCCTTCCCCTTAGCATGTTGGAGCTCTCAATAGGGTGAAAGTCCCTTTCAAGAGCTTGTATCATGCTGAGCTGTTGGAAGGAATTTTGTCATACTTGGCCAGTATAGATTGCCAGTGATATAATAGTCCTGGGTGAGCTCTGGCTCCCTGTACCACCCAGCCTCCCTCTGCCAGCAATTGTATATGATGGGACTGCAGAAGGGCTTTGTTGCATTTGCTGCCTGTGACCCACCAGCTATGAGGTAGTGTCTCAGATTTGAGCTGGAGAAACCCATTCCTATGTTCCTCTGTAAGGTGATGTTCTTTAACATGAGATTTCAGACTGGTATTTAGTTAAAAAAAAAAACCCAACTAAACAAACAGATCATCCTTTCCATAATAAAATGGAAAAATACATTCTGGTCTTAACGATGCAGTTAATGCAAGCAATGCTTTAACGTGGTATTAAAATCTAAAACTAAGTTCTTGCAATTATGCAGCAGTGTGCTGGGTTTGTAAAGTGCTTGTACCGAGGCATTTTCATATTGAATTAATTTAGCTTATACTTGGCTATTTCATGTCTCTTGCAACAGATCTTGCGAGCGTAAGGTATGAATTTCAGTGTTGGATTAAAATAATACTTTGCTTTCCAGCTAGGAACATGTGATCATTTCTTTTACAGGCAAAAGGAGAATCTCCCTTGTTCTTATGCTTCATTCTCACTGTGATTGCCCTGAGACAAACTGAACATGATGCACTTCCTGCTGCGGGCTCTCTCCCACCATGTGCTCTTGGTGTACGGAGTGTTCAGCTCTTGCAAGGGATTGTTTGAGGGCTTGCAGGTAGCACCCGTGGAAGTTGGGGCCTTTCCATGGACTCTGAAAGTCCTCTGAGCAGGGGAAGAGCATGGAAACTTAGAGCTGCTGATATATGCTGTGATGAAGACCCTTATCTCAAAAACCCAAAGTAAATTGAATTGCATTCAGTTGCAATTTTATGTTTTATACCTCAAATATACCTCAGTTGCAAGGTATATTTTAGGGCTGAAGAGGTAAATGTAGCTGGTCGATCCACTGAGTGCTATTGGTCATGAGCCTGATACCTTTGTTGTTGAATTGTAATTCTATTTCGATATGATTTACCCAGCTCCCAATTGATTTACATCTTCTCAAGGAATATTCCTCATTTCTCAGAATGGCAATGAGAAATCATAGAGGTTATATATGCAGCATAAAGCTTGATAAGAAGAAAATGATTAGGATCGATCATAAGCCCTTTTAAAATGCAGTGGTAATATCTTGACAGTAAAAGGATTTCAGTGTTGCTATTTTTCTAGATAGACAAGGACTGCCAAAAGACCTGCCACTCGGTTTGGAAAGCTTGTGTAGATGATGTAAGGACGATCTGTATCATTTTGAAATCCTAGCAGAAAGTTTGTGTTCAGTTTCTATCATGAAGAGTTTGTCTCTTCCTTTTGTGCACTTTCTTCAAGGGCACAGTTTTCGAGTAGAATTTCAAGTAGAATTGAGCCCCTGAAGCTTAACTGAACAAAACTATTGCAATTTATGACATTGCAGACATGGTGGAGCTTGGTGAGACAGGAGGCAAAATGCATTTGGCAATAATATGTGTGAGACACTTTCATTTGTATCATGCATGTGCATGGTGGGGTGCTGCCAGAGTGCAGGTGTTTTACTGGGTTTGATCTCTTCCCTGTCCTTCAAGGATGTGCATGCGGTATTTCTGGTCAGTTTAATGATGAATCTGTTTGTACTGAAAGGGACCTTAAAGCTCCTCCAGCTCCAACCCCTGCCACGGGCAGGGACCCCTTCCAC
>NDXB01005939.1:16017-60620 GCA_002631895.1 Agapornis roseicollis | reverse complement strand
CAAGAAGGGGGGTTGAGTGAGTGAACGAGCTGCATGGTTGGTTGGGTTTAAACCACGACAGGTGTTCAGTTGAAAACATTTCCTGAAGAGACCCAAAGAACAGCTTCCTTCTGCTTCTCTGAGCTTTTCTTCATTATAGATGAGATACTGACAGGTGTCAAGTCTGGACTTTTCAGCAGCATAAGCATGGCTGAATCTTAACCCCTGATCAAGAACTATAAATTATGAGCATAATTACCTTAAAGAATTAGTATTGAAGCTCCCCAATTAATTAAGATTTTTAAGAAGCTTTTGACAAAGGCTCTTTTAAAACAGCTAAATGTTGATGGAGGAAGAACAAAAGTAATTTCATGGATTACTAACTGGTCAAAGAAATCAATAAAAATTATGAATAAATGGTAGATTTTTCACAAAGAAGGAAGGCACCAGCAAAGTTTCTCAAATATCTATGTTTAGACACTTGACATTAAAGACGTTCTTAAATGATCTGGTTAAGCGGTAAATAATGATGCAAAATGTCTCAAAATGGCACAAAATTAATTAGAAGAGTCATCACTGGAAGTGACAATAAAAAGCTGCAGAATGGTCTAACAAAACAGAACATCAGCATGACAGAGAGGTAAATAAAATTCACTCTTCATGAATACAAATTCATATCTATCATAATGGAGAGAAACAAACCATAATTTTAGAAACAAGATGCTACATTTCAAATGAACATAAGGAAGGTGATCCTGGAAGCAGTTCTTACGAAATGTTCTTTGGAAACAATTTTTCAATGTTCAGAAGTGATCATAAGAGAAAATAGAATAGCAAGAAATATTAAGAAAATGGTCAAGAATCAAATAAATTGAATAGAAATAAAGTATTGTGATTCTTCACCAAAGGAACACAGTAAGATCAGAAAATAAGTATAACAGGGGACTTGGAATGTTTCTGCATGGGGAATAAAATAAGATTCTTCAGTATGGAAAATAAATAACTAGGGGGAAAATAGAGAAGATTTTGTAGAAACTGTTAAAGAAGGAGAGAAGGTGAATAGGGAATAACTATTCACTGTTTCCCACAACACAAAGGCAAGGTGGAATATTGCTACACATTATTAAATTGTAGCACTCATTGCCATAGGATGTTGTAAGTGCCAAATGTATAAACAGGTTCAAAAAGCAATGAGACAAACTTAATGGAAAAGTTCATTGAAGACCAGGATTCTGAAAGTCACTGAATCTCAGATTGCTGGAAGTTATAAAAAAATCGTTCTGTGTTTGCCCTGTTTGATTGCCTTTCCCAAAGTACTACTAGTAGTTGTCAGACACAGATCAGTGAGCTAGACAGATGTTTGGCCTGATCTAACAAACTTTTCTTCTACTTTGATAAAAGAAGTAGGTTTGATTTGGTTTTGGTTGGGTTTTTTTTTTGGTTTGTTTTGGTTTGTTTGTTTGTTTGTTTTTTTCTTGTAAGCATGAACTTCACTTTTATTCTAAAGAGAGCATACTTTAAAATAAAAGTCATTATTAGATTTTTTTTTATCATTGGTTGGATATTTTTATAATGACTGGTTTGATACTGTACCAACTCTGGCAATGACTAGAAGCTCTTGCCATTTGCAGTCAGTTTTATACAACAGAATTGATGGGGTCAGTCTGATTCCCAGAGATGAGATGATTGCATGCTAAAGCCATATTCACAAATCTCCAAATGAAAAGGACCTTGGTTCAATATACTGCAGCCCTCTTCATTAGCAAGGCACATTGACTAGGCTACATATTGACGCAGGAGTCACGGGCAATGCTGAGACGATCAATGTGATCAAGCAAATGCCATTTTATTAGACAAAGTGTTAATCNAAGGCACATTGACTAGGCTACATATTGACGCAGGAGTCACGGGCAATGCTGAGACGATCAATGTGATCAAGCAAATGCCATTTTATTAGACAAAGTGTTAATCTTATATAGAGATTCTTAGCACAGCTACAGTGATTTGGCAATTGTTGATTGGGCACCTTAACCCTTAACAGTGCTAGGATTGGATAACACCGTCCTGGGAACTTGACCTTCAGAACTTCTCAACTCCTTTTCTCTTATGCTTACTTCTGAGATCTTACAGCTGGTGTTTCTTTTACTCCCTAATCCACAGCCTTCAGTTTATCTCAACTATGTGACCGTTCTCAGGCAGGCTGTCTTACACCAAGGCCTCTGGATTGCTCACAAAATGTCCATTGTCAGACAGCCTGTCCACAAATCCCCCTTTTTGTTTTTTCGCAGTCCAGACAGATGTCAAATTCTTCTTAACCATAGATATTATACATTGTAACATACAACCTGCTATGAATACAAACAAAACTGAAGCACACAATATGATCAAACCTTGTACAATCAAGTTTTTAAGCCATTCAGAAATTCCCCATCCTTTAAGAAGTTTCGTTAACCAATCCAGCTCACCAGTTTCTGTCAGATGTTTGACCCCCTCTTCTAGCACAAAGCATCTACCTACTATAAGCAGTCTGCACCTGCTTACAGTAGCCTGCTGTATTATAAATGGATGCATATACAACAGCTAGCTGTATTAGTGGATACATAATCAATGGCTTGCAGTATTAAGATTGGATACACATACAATGAAGCACACAACAACTAGTTGTAATTGGTTATATTACGCATATGAGAACCTAGCCTTTAAAGCTTGCTAACAGTTCAGTATTGTATCTTAGCATATTCCAGTTCCTTCTCATCTTGCCTGCACTGTTACTTTTGCTTCTTTACCCACGACTTTCTTCATCCTTGGCTCATGTTGAGCTCCATCCACATAGGTACTTACTAATTTGGGAACATGGTCCTTCTGTTGCTAAAAATCCACTCATATCTCCCCCTTTTTGTTTTTTGTACAAGCCAAATACACTTTGTAGCATTTACAACCATGTGTTGGATACATTGTAACAAACAAGGTACTATACAGATTACTGCCCTATTTTGCAATGTGGAATGAGGAACACTATCAACATCAGTAAGCCAACAACCTATTTTCATTGATGTGTTAAGTGTTAGTAGTGTTAGTCATCCTAAACTACAAGGGTCTCACCAGTTATGATTTTCCAAGGACTTTACCATTACATAAAGAGTTCTTTCCCTGCTATCAAGTCTGAGTGTACATGGGTTAGTGCAAAAAAATGCTTAATCACTGGGGAGACATTGATGCCTGTGTGTAAATCAAAACTGGATAATGTTAGAAAATTTAAGACAAACATTGCTTTATGGATTTGTGCATTTGCGGCCTTCCCTATCATTCCCCCTTTTTGTTTTACTAAAAATTTTTTACAATTTGGTGTGTCTGCTCTATCACTGCTTGACTTGTGTAACATAACTAGACAAATTTAAGGAATTCAGTACAAATTGCACTTTTGGTAACTGTCCCTGTGGAGAAAATCCTTGCATTTCCTTTTTTTTTAATCTCAATGCCTGCTTTCGATGACCCTACTTGAGCAGGGAATTTGGNTTTTTTTTTCTTTGTGAAAAAATTTTTTTTTTTTTTTTTTTTTTTTTTTTTTTTTTTTGTTTGTTTGTTTTATATATCTGCTATCAATACCTGCTTTAGATGCCCCTACTTGAGCAGGGGATTTGGACTACATATGCCAATCACAGGCTGTTTGGTCTGCCCTTCTCTCCTGCATGGCTCTCTACTAACAGGGAAGGCCATCCCTCACATCAAGGTCTGGCACGGCATGTGTCCCCACTGCTCCACACCTGCTGGGTTGCAGCCAGCAGCAGAGCTAAAGGTTCTTCTTGGTGGCAAATGCAGAGGCCAACCCAGTCTTGCCCTTGATTGTGGTAGCAGGCATTTGGCCAACCTTAGTCCTTGCACCTTGCTGTCAATGCAGAGTTTCACCTGCTTTATCCAGTAACAAGTCACTACTATGGCAAAGCACACATAGACTTACATTAACAGAGTAACTATTACAAAGTGCAGTAGCATGTTGAAAATGCTGATGGCAGTGAGGGACTAGCCAAAGAAATTTCTTATCAGTGGACTTATTGCACTCTCTTAATTTGTTCCATTACCTGCTTTATAACACTACCATTGTATTAGAATCTTTCTAGCTTTGGCCTTAGCATTTTGTAGCAGGCACTGCAAATTTGCCTGCTCTAACATCTCTTTTACAAGCGACAAATCCATACAATACAAGGTGTAGTTTCTTATTAGCAATTGGCTAGTAAATACAGGTGGGTTTATACCAAAAATCACAGCCTCTAATAATAGCTATTTTTAGAAGCACACATATTCAAGTTGTTACTTTTCAGTTGCCCCCAAGTGATGTTTTGCAATCACTTATTTTTCTCTCCCTCTACCTCATTCTGCTTGGGGTATTCACGGTCAGCTCCTGTAGCTGAGGCATTAGGTTCTTTCACTCATCTGTCCAGCTCATGGCAAGGGTTTGACAAACTTTGCAGGCAGTTGCCATGGACCTGTAGGTAGGAGGACACAAATACATCCCCTTCCCCAGGTTATCAGTTCTTGAGAAGCAGACAGGTTAACGTGATTTCCTAAAGCAGAAGCATTCTGATGCAAAAGGAATGTAAAGCAGCTGCAGAAGTAAATTGCAAAGTGTTAACAGTCAAGGAGTTTGCTGTGTCATTACCCACTTTTTTCTTTCTTTTTCTGCCACCCTGATGCTGCTTGGGTGACGGCTGATAAAGCTGGTGCTTGCACTGCCCCTCTTGCCTTTTTAGTTAGCAGTTCTTGTTTTAATCGATCTGTTTCTCTAAGTTTTGGATTTACCCTCAGGTTATTTTAAACACACTAAGCAAGGTTCCTACCACACACCCAGCGTATTGCAGGTGCTCTTTAGGCTTTGTTTGTGGTGTCTTTATAAACTTCCCCAATGCTTCAATAGATCAAGAGGTTTGTTTGTTACCTCAGCTCCAATGTCTATCCCAGCCATTCCACTGTGAAGCACCAGGAGCCTGCTCAGCAGCAGCCTTAAGTATCTACTGGAAACTGAACTTTTGCATTAACCCTTTCTTGTCCAAAATGTTAAACTGGTACCCATTAAAAAATTTTACATGAACCTGACAACAAAAATATACAGAACACTGTCTGCCCTTAACATACACACACAGACACACATATGGGATTCCAGAAGCACACTTCACACAGCTGCAATATTTGAAATACAAAATTCAGACAATCATTATTTCCACTACACAGTTCCATGTACAGAACATGGCACAAGGACCCTGTGAAGACTATCAGGAAACCAGCTCCAAGAAGCATCATCACAGTGTGAGGTGGCAGGTTCACTTTAGCAGGCATCCCCACAGAGGCTCTGCCTCCCTCACATCACATGAGGCTTGGGCTTTCATACTGACCAAAATGCACACTCATTCCAACACAGGTGGCCAGCCTGTGTTGGAAGAAGTGGCCAGCAGTATCTAAAAAAAGTCTCCAAGGGTCGATAGAAACATGGACATACTTATATTTGCCAACTTCTAGTACATAAGTATCATACAGAGACTGTATCAAATGAGTTATATACAGGGTCCCAAGTCCACAGTCCACCACAATCTGCCCAATACCTCTGATAAGAGCATATGAGAGACTTTCTCACTGCGAGTCTTGATCCAACACATATATCACAGGGAAAGCACACAATATATCTACATTCTCCACCCATCCCACTTCTCCCTTTACAACTGCCCATTTATCATGAGGATTTGGGCTCCACGATCTCTTTTTTAATATCTCTAATGTTCCTAAAATAGTTCTCTGAATGACAAACAAAATTTTTTACAGTGTAACTGACTTTTGTGGCTGTGTCCCATGATTTAACTCCTGCTGCATTTCACAAAAAGACCTCTGGTATGGCAGACTCATCAATCTCTGGATAACACGCCTTCGACCATTTCAGCTTTAAATTTAAGTCTGTCTCTTTAAAGGTTGCTCCCTTCACCTTAAGAAGGACTGAAAATATCCATAAAACGGAGGCTTCTTCCTCAGCAGTCTTTTCACAAATCGGTATTTGTTGTTCTGCTTCTGGCTGAACCAGTCTCCATTTAATCACTGGCCGTGCCTTTTTTCTTGACTGACTCAAAACATATCTTTTTGGTGCTGACCCTGGCACCACTGGTAGTGCAAAAGTCATGGATACGGTGCCGCTTGCATTATTTTTCGGAGCAGTAGCCACAAAACCAGAAGCTACTGCTGCTCTTTCAGGTTTCATGTCCTTTAAAGTCTCTAAAACCAATCTCCATAACGTGGAGTGCTTTTGGGCCTCTTTGGACCCCTTACTAATTTTGTCCCACAGTGCCTGTCCAATTTGGTCCTATTCCAGAACTTCAAACACAGACTGTATCGAGGATTGGTAACCATGGTCTCGGGACCATTTTAACAGCCCCTGGAGGGCGGCATGGCGGCACTATCATATTGCANTCCAGAACTTCAAACACAGACTGTACCGAGGATAGGTAACCATGGTCTCGGGACCATTTTAACAGCCCCTGGAGGGCGGCATTATCATATTGCAGTCCTCTCTTAGAGAGAATATTTTGGAGGAGCTTCACCACTGCCTGTTCATCTTTGGATAGCAAGTGCCCCTTCTCCTCCCCAGCCGCTCACCTGATCAGGGAGAGATTCCCAGGGTTGAGCTCCATTCTGTTCCAAGGCCTCTGCCTCCCAGCCTCTCCCTTTGTCGTTCGGGCCCAGACATCTTTTTCCTTTCCCAGCGCCAGGGCAGCGCTGATTTCGGCCGGCTTCACTGCCCCCTCTTTCCCATCAGTTCTTCAACCCCACTTTGCAAGATTCCGATCTGAGGGTCCCTGTTCAGGCACCACCTGTTGGCGCGGGAGTCACAGACAACGCTGAAGAGATCAATGTGATCAAGCGAATGCCATTTTATTAGACAAAGTGTCAACACTATGTATTGATTCTTAGCACAGCTACATGGATTTGGCAGTTGTATTAATGGAACCCATGTTTGTGGACTTCATTGCTTTCAATGATGAGGCTGAACTGGAGTTTTGCGTATTCATTTAATATGTGTTTTCCTAAAGGAGGCATTGTGCTGTTGAATTGCTAAGGGAAAGTGATGGGTTAGGCAGGAAAAGGGAAAAACAGAAGCAGAGATCTTTTCACATCTTTATTACTAATGTTTTAGTTTGCACAATGCCCCCTGAACATAGTAGAGGATTTAGAAACCATTGAAAACTAATAACTAGTTCAGAAAAGACAATACTACTGAGGTTTTATGCTAATAATAAACCATTTCCTTCCTTTTTTAAGCTGTGTAGCTCTTTTTCATTTTTTCTGTATGTTTTGCATATGAGTGTACTTCCTTGACTACTATGAGGAATTTAAACAATATAATCATTATTTTCTGGCATATACTTGGTTTTCATCAGTATTATTAAATAATGTTGCTTGGAAGACAGGCAGATTACTAGACATGTGGATTTTGAGGTATATCGTGCCCTGTAGAAACAATCACTAGCAGTTTAGATAGCATAGATGATAAATGAGATTGAGACAATCAATGGATTTTAAATCCCTGACAAGGAAAGACATAGATCAAGTTCATATGGTTACAGCATTGACAAATCCATAACTATGAGATGAGAACAAATATAACTGTTTTCTAATAGTTTAATAGGGTTGAGTTGCTAAATGCATTGGGAATAAATAATCATTTGATAACTGCAAAATCCTATATAGTCTGCAAGTGACTACATGCTTTCTGCCTGTTTGCTTTAGTCAGATTGCTGCACAGCATCATTTTAATCCAGATACCACATAACTGTAAATTTGCCAACAAAGTCAAATCTGTACTTACTGCTTGTCGTGGTTTAAACCCAGCCACGCAGCTTGTTCACTCACTCAAAGGAAGAGAATACAGCACCTCACCAACAGATAACTCATGACACCCCACCCCAACCGAGCACCGATCGAATATCTCCTCCAACCCCCAGAGCACTCGCCCTTCTGCGTAACTCTCAGTTACATCCTGGGCATGACGTGCTGTGGTATGGAATACCTCTTTGGTCAGTTTGGGTCAGGTGTCCTGTCCCTGCTTCCTCCCGGTCTTCCCTCCTCCCTGGAAGAGCATGAGGTTCACAAAGTCCTTCCTCAGAATAAACATTACTGAACAGTTACTAAAAACATTCCTGTTATCAGGTTTGTTTCCAGGCCGAAACTCAAAAGCATAGTGCTGTGCCAGTTACTATGAAGAGAAAAAGATGACTGCCACTGCTAAACCCAGGACACTGCTGAAAAAAGCCTATGAAATCTGAGGTCCAGATGAATAGGCAGCAGTGGGAGGATGTCAGAAACAGACATGACATTGGGGTTATGTTTCATGGTGATCAGTATCTGAAAGACATCAGCAAACAGCTAATTGTCTGTAAATGACTGTATTTACCAGTTCATCAGAGCAAATTCTAACCTAATGATATTTAAATCCTGCTACACAGACCATAAATTAATTCTTTTTAAATTACAGTTTTCTCACAACAGAAGCAAACAAACAAATGAGAAAAAAAATAATGTTTTAATTTCCTCTTTCAAAGCTAAATTCAGCATTTGTAGTGTTTACATATTGATGGTTTGCTGAGGTAGAGATTCATTCAACCACCAATGCAGACAATACTGTACCTAAATTGAAAAGGACTGAATTAGCTGTAATCTTGTAAGAGGTTTTCACTTCAGCTGTCCATTTCTGCCTTCTCATGAGATAACTGGTAACTGGTATCATTAAGTGGTAATACCCCTAAACATTTTGATCATATTTGCTTAATTAATTTCTCTTTGATTTTGGTTTTATTTGTGACTTAGAACAGAAGTGCATCGAAAAAAGGGACCAATTATATTCTGCAGTTTTAAGAGGCTAATATAACTATGAAATAGAAAATAATTTGTTTATATATTATTTCTCATTCTCTGTCTAAAGATATGAGCACATCACTTTTTATTATGCTCCAGCCTTGAACCTTCCTCATTGTTCTAAAATAAGCTAGTTTGTCAGTCTAGTATTTCAATCCTGCTTTGTCTTCTATACCTTCAGAGGCAGACAAAAGAGCTGTTTAATCCTTTAAATACCATGGAAGTGTTTCTGCTTGTTTATTTGCTGTGTGTTACTTGCTTATTCAAACTCTTTGTAATCGTGGTTATTTCCCAGCCTCTGAGCAAAAGGGTAATGCAATCACATTTCCTCGAATTCTTTTCCTGTTAGGTCATTAGCACTGAGGAGTTTACAATCACAACCTGTTGGCAACACATCTTGCTAGAATTTATGAGACATGAAACACCTCACTGCCAAGGCAGTTCTAAGCTCTACGTTTGATAAGCTGCTAATAAATGCATTTTGATAACTGTAACCATACATTCTGAGTAGCAAGCCTCATGTTGATGTCCTTCAAATGCTGATACCTCATCCAGAACACCTTCCTTCTAAACAAGGTATTTGCTTAGGCACAACTGGATCAGACAAGCCACAACAGTTCTCTGATAGCATCATATGTTGAATAGCATAAACTCTGAGATATGGGGTTGGGTCCAATGGAATTATATACTTCTGATGATGCCTTTTATCTGTGTTTCCTGTGAGATATTATAGCCATATTCAGAATAGTCATCCAGTGCTCTCAAGTTTGATGTCCTCAGTGAAGAGAGGGCATGTTTGAAGCTGTTGCTGACTTTAGCTGTTTGCTTCACTCCTTCTCTAAAGGGCCACCGTGGACACCTGAGAGGCCTCAAGAAATAAGAGCATTTTAAGTGTCAGCAGGAAAGCCTATCAGATTTTCCAAATTATGAGAAGATGGCTTGATCCTTCTGGGGGATGAAGCCATTGTTTCTGGATCTATAAATGGCTTTTCTGAATAGTGCACAAGCATCTCCTAATATCTAAGGCTACTTGCTACAGCAGAAACCAAGGAAAATTAGTTTTAGTATCCATAGGGGGTCTACAGTAGTCTAGGTGAGCAATACTGTTGGCTCTCTTCTATGGGTATGTATGGGTATCTAAATGTATATGCTTTGGCTTCAAACTAGTTTCCATTTTATAGGCACACAACCAGGAAGGAATGATAACTCCCTCTTTGCAGAAGGATATCTAGCAGACACAGACATATTGCCAACTATCTCATGGTATGCACATTTTGCAAAACTTTGCTTTTTTGGTGACTCACTGATGATAATATTTCTTGCCTGGGCACTTGTCTTTACTTGCAGTGCAATGTTTGAAACACTTTAGACATATACATACAGCCTTCTCCTGTCCTGAGCAAATAGACATATCCATATCCTTGCTCAAAACAGACCAATTGCTCCCTTTGCTGTGCTAGGGTTGGCCATGATTTTTTGTTATTCCAGAATACCAACAAAAAAGACACTCCTGAGCTCACAGCATAGCATTGTGAGAAATTAAACCAATGCTCCAAGACCTAACACAGGCTCAAGTAAAGAATTGCTAACAGCCACTCATTCTTCCATAGCATGTGACACATGGGAATGTCACTGTGCTCATTTGAAACTTTTGCATCTGGTCACAATCCTTACAGCACAACTATCTGTTAACATTCATTTTTCTCTAGAAACTCAGAAACTGAGTGGAATGAGGAAAGACCAGCAGAGATGGTGATGAAGTTAGCAGGTCAGTCAGTCTGGACTGCACAATTTCCACACTCGGTGTCCCGACAAGCTCAGCAGTGATTCAGTGGATTGGCACATATCAGTACTTATATGCTTGAAACAGAAATATCAACACTTGCAAAACTCCTTACAGAGCAGTACTTCTGGTCTTGTTCAAGGACAGGTTAAAAGAAGGTTAGATAGAAGCGGTGGCTACACCAGGCAGAGTTAGCTTCCAGTGCAACTGCCTCCTGGGGCAGCAGCTGAGCTATGAAGCAAAAAGCAGATAGAAAAGTGACGGATATGGCAGATGTGTGGAAAGTAAAGGGAAGGTTAGACATAAGACAACCCAAAAGATCAGGTAAAATACACAAGAAAAACTGGCACAAAAGCATAACGTGATTTCTCCAGTGCAGGTAGCTACCATTCATGACCTGACCTTGCAAGTACATGTTGCACTGGTCCTAATCTACTCTACCAGGTAATCTGGCTCTGCACAGACATGACATAACTGCTTTTATCATTAGACTTCATAAGTAAGTCTAAAATCAAATAAATCCTATGTTCCCAAACCTGCAATTTTATAAATTTATATTAAAATCTTACCAGATACAAAATAAAGTGTTTTAATAGAACACCGTAGATTCATTTTTGTTGAGACTTCTACCTATTGAAAAATACAACATGAGAAATAGCTTGTGGTTTTATATCTCTTTAAAAGCATCAATTTAAGAGCTTTTTCATGGACTAACAGTGTGGATATATATATATACATAAATAAATACACTTTACTATATGTTTTCTGATGTTCTGGGAATTCCAATATCCTATAATCGTGAATTACACACAGTACTAACAAAACAATAGAAAACAGGCCTGTGAAGGAACTCAGAGGGTTACTCACTCTTTCTCTCAGCTGCAGTGCAGGATGAACTTGGCCACACTTGACAAAGTTTGTCTATTCTGTCCCTAAAAGTTTTCAGTAATGCATATGCCTTGGTCCACATAAAAAAGAAATTGTTTCAGTACTAAGGCTGGAATTAAACATTCGATTTAAAAATCTTCAAGACAGAGTGCAGGTTTTTTTCCCCCTTTTGTTTACACTTTGTTCTAACAAAGTTCAGTACATTGTTTATTGACTGATTTGAGGATTTGAGACACTGAACAACGTTTCTTCTCAAATCCAATAGTACTGAATAAAAAAAAGAGGTGGTATTGCTTACAAGGTTTGTATGGGCTGAATTACATGTAGAAAAGTTTTGTATGCAAAAAAACTACAAGAAGGACTTGCAGATACTGGTGAATGAAAGGCTGGATTGAGCCAACAATGTGTGCTCACAGCCCTGAAAGCCAGCTGTAATGCTGACTAAACTACTTCTTAATAAAAGAATAATCATTGTTATTGCTTCTATTAGATATGTTTTAGAAAGCAAAGGAATTTGAAGGATCTTAAATTTTTATGTGGAGTTAGGCATATCTGAAGCAAGGTTTTCAGATCAGATCCTTTTAAAGTCTTAGCAACTGCTTTGGGTAGGTTTTGGATCCTACTACAACAAAGGTGGAAGTCAAGCACTGAGCTGCTTAAACTGGGATGGTGTAGAAACAAAAACTCTGAGCACAAATTAAACAGTCAAGATGACTTACTGAAATGAAGCACTTAGAGCTGTCACATGAAGCTTTTTGATGTATGACTGAAATAAGTGCAAGATTAAGCAACCTTAATTCAAGTGTTGTAAGTATCTAAGCTGTGGAACTGTTTTATTTGCAAGAAGGTCTTAGCCTTAGTGACTGTTCTAAGGTGAGCTGAACTGCTTTTAGACTCCAACTGTGTTGCTTAGATTTCCATCAGCTATAATGGGGCCATAGGCATGTCTGTCTATTTCTAAATATAAAAATCTAAACTTAAGAGTCTTAATGTCTAGACAAGTATCACTGTCATTTATTGCCCTAGATGCCATTGGTCTTTTTTTGTATACGCCTCTGAACCACATTTCTCCAACAGTTAGTTTTGAACACCCCTCTATTCTTATAGTGACCAATTTGTAATTTTTCTCACTTTACTCAAATAACAGCATTAAAAATTGTTAATTCATGCTTAAATTACATATTTCTTAAAGTTTCATTTTGTGTAGCACAACTATTTCACACAGTTAAAAATTGGCATATTCACATCTGCTCTAGATGTTTGGTGGCATTCATGCTTAGTGTAACAGGGTATCATTGTTTGGGTTAATGTTCCCTGAAAGTTTAACAATGGACAGACTACATGACATGAAAATAAGTATATCTGAAGCAATTATTTACTTTTTAGCTCCCACAAATTATCCATTATTCATAGATAACATGTCATGGTAAAATATGTATTTCCAAATCCATGAGATTGCAATTTGCTTTTTACAGTGAGAGTATACTATTGTTCTTAGAAGTTCAGACAACAATATCTGAAATCTCTTGTTTAGTCACATAGCAACATTCATATCTAATGATAAAGTATATTTCCCCCAAATTTTGCTGTTGATAGTTTCAGTGCTGAATAAAATAGTCCAGGTTTCTAAAGAATGAGATTAAATCAGCCCTTTTCACTCTGTTCTATAACTTTAGAGTACAAGTAGAAATTGGGATCTTTAGGGCTTTATTAGCAATTCTTCCATGACTGTTCAGATTTGTGCATTCCCTTACCTTTCATTTATGTTTTTCTTTGTTTGTGGTGCTCATGGTATAGTCCAGAATCTCATATAATTCAGCATGAAAACAAATTTTACTCAGCTTAAACATCACTAAGGTGTTGAATTTTGAAGGAAGTTCTGATTATGCTTCCTGCTGTTACATACAAATGCCCTTTGAAAATATTTTGTGTTTATGTTTGCCCTGATTTGGGTCACTTTAGAGAGCTCTATGAAGAAACATCTGATTTGCTTTCTTGCAGTGGTTATGGTATGAAGCCAAGAAAAGAATGATGCATAAGCAGTGCAGAAGGAGCAGTTCCAAACTCTTTCCAAACAGGCACCCTTTCTCTGTCCCCTTAACTGGAACTGGAACTTGTGGAGTTTTACAAAAGGCTTCCACACTCTGTAGCCTTCCATCCACACACCTTTGACAGAACTGAACATGAATGTGACTCTGAGCAATGTTTTATTTCTTTTGGTTTACATCCAAAAAGCATACATCTAAGTACAAGGGAAATGAGCTCTGATGGTGATATTGATAGCCTTCTGCTAGCCCACATAAATCCTGACCATGGAGTAGTGCACAGACAAATTTTAAAGTCCCTTCATTAATTTTCATGTTGGTAAGAAGAGGTATGATGCAAAAAACACCTATGGAAAATGTAAGATGAGTGGCAGAATGAAACTCTTTTCCTTCTTGCTTGCAGTAGCAAATGGGGGATATCCTGTTGCTATTCAATTCTGCCAAAAAACTGCAGAAAGTCACTACACAAATATTACTCAGAATAGGTTTCTTTACCCTAAAGGCTGAAGTGATTCTTTTTCTGTTTTGAGACATCAGTATCTGTTAATGTTTAATACCTGCCTACTGTGATTTTTGAAATCTGTGATTTAAAAAAAAAAAATTGTAGATTTTATCCTCTGCTTCTACAAATCAATTTTAGTGGCCTCTTCTATTTTACCCAATATAAAAATTGAAAGTTGTATCTTGTGAAGTTGTTGCAAAATATAAAATATACCAACACAACACTCTAAGCCAGACTCTCTTACATCCCAGTTTAAAACTACTTTGTTTTCTTTTCTCCCTATACCAATGAATACATTATAGAAATGAAACTGTTTTGATGTGCTTTGTTCTCTCCTTTACATTCCGTTGATTAAGGTGTTCTCACATAAAAGCAGAAGACTGCTGCAGATCCTGGTATATTAAAATGAAAATTTGAATATAAATTTTATCTTCCCACATGTGTGTCCCAACTATTGCTTTTTTTTGGAAGGAATGTGCATATCCACAACCACACAGTCTGTAAAAGTCTTTATCATTCATTGGAAATGGTATAACAGTACTCCCTTAAGAGAAAATAGGATAACTGGGAAGATGCCTGTTTTGGCAATCCTGTAGGAGATAATTTTCAATGCAAGTCCTCAAGCAATGAAGTGGCATCCAGTGTAAAGTAATAAAGCATCCCAGGTGCAGAAATTCACACAGTACATGATCTGCAACATTGGCTGTACCTGAATGAAAGACATTTACATTAAACGTTATTTGGTGTTAGATTTCTGCCTCAGAGAATGAAGAGAACTGTTCTTTCCCAAACCTTGCAGGGATTGTGGGGAAATAAATGCCTTAAATATTGCAAGGTTCTGTTAAACAGAAGGCAACAGGTAAACAGTCTTTCACATAGTTTTCTAGGATTACATGCTGTGTTCAGGACCTATGAGAAAACAATCAGTCTAAACAGATGGACGATGCAAAATAGTGAAGTAGAAAATTTACAGATGGCACAGAAATATTCTGAGGAATGAAGCCAACATTTTCAAGTATAAATCTTCAGAAGACATGAATATAGTGAAAGAAGCATCTTGCCTGAAAGAAACTTCTCAGAAGTGTTGGCTCCACCAGCACAGACTGCCCTGGTTATTTATTTAATATTATAGGACTTAAGTGAGCATTCAAACTTGAAAATGATCATCTGTTGCTCACTACAATGCTCCAAACCAAGAGTGAGGCAGGTATAGCTCATGCCATGAAATATTCACACATAATTGCTGCTCATAGAGACAGACTTTAGGTATTACAATAATCTCTCCTTATCTAAGGAGGCATTAATCACCAAGCACTTGTTACACATGGGCATCAAATAATGGCTTTGGACAAAAAATTGTCCAAGGAGAATGGTAAACATGAGAATCTCTGTGAAAATAAAAGCATTGCAGTACAATTCTCTTAATTTTCCATTTTCCTCTTCTTTCCTTCTATATTTTTTGTTTTGCTCAGTTTTTTTCTCATTTAACCTCCTTCAGAAACTGTATTCCCAAACAAGCCTCCTACTCCCCTAATCCTCACTCAATAACTCCTACAGTGGTGTAAACCAGCCTTCAGAATCAGTGTACTGAAATCTTTCTGTGATTGACAAGTCAATGGATCAACTGTATTTAGATTGTTTAAGGCAGTATTTCCTATCTCTGACTGACAGAAAGAATTCAGGATGGATAGAATCATAGAATCATAGAATAGTTAGGGCTGGAAGGGACCCTAACATCATCTAGTTCCAACCCCCCTGCCATAAGCAGGGACACCTCACACTAAACCATGTCACCCAATGCTTCATCCAAACTGGCCTTGAACACGCCAGGGATGGAGCACTCACAACCTCCCTGGGCAACCCGTTCCAGCATCTCACCACCCTAACAGGAAAGAATTTCTTCCTTATATCCAATCTAAACCTCTCCTGTTTAAGTTTGAACCCGTTACCCCTTGTCCTGTCACTACAGTGCCTAATGAAGAGTCCCTCCCAAGCATCCCTATAGGCCCCCTTCAGATACTGGAAGGCTGCTATGACTTCAACCTCTTTCATTTTTAGTTCTCGTAATCCAGTCTGGATTCTTGTTTGTTTGTTTTCTTTTTCCTTCACACCTTGTGAGATTTAAATTTCTCATTTCTCTTCCTTTCCTCTTCCTGTCCTCTTTTCCCAGTGTCTTCCCAATCACATCTCCTAGCTCTGCTGGGGCTTTCTTCTGCTTATAAGAAAAAGATCAAACTAACTTACCCTGTTTCTTCACTGTTTTTATGTATGTTTAAGAAATAAAGCTCTCTGTACAAGGAAGAACTTTTTAGTTGGATACAGTCACACATTTTCAGAAAACAATGACAAAGAATGATGCAGTATTTCACTTAGTTTACGTAGTTCACAAAACAGTTATGCACTTCAGAATATGTACCAAAGCATGTGTTATACGTATGTTATCCATGTACATATGTGCATGTGTGTAAGAACATGGGTGAGACAGAAGGGGAGCTACAGCTTCTTATCCTTGTATGTACCTTCAGAAAAAGAAGCTATCTCCACACAATTCTCCTTAGAGTTCATAGAAGCCTTGACAGAAGCATGTAATGCCTGCAATGCCTACAATGCCTGTAATGCCTATAATGACAAGGATTTCACAATATGACTCATATTTTTATCATTTTCTGAAATGACTGATTTCACAGGAATGGAATGTGTTTTCTGTGCACTATTATTACAGTAACAAAATTTTAAAATAAAATAATGTTCGCATGACACTTGAACTAATAAAGTTATTAGCAAAGAAAAGAGATTCTCTTTTTCTATTAGAAACTAGTAAATCACAATTTAATAAAAGGATAGGAGAAGTGAAATAGCTGCTTCTATAACGAAAAGCCAATGTACATGCCTGAAAGATTTGACTTAGCTCCATATGTGTATAAAGTCTGACATGACATTTGATACTTTAATTTCCAGATTGGTAAGAGAATAACAGCATGTCCTGGGTTCAGCAATAGCAGTCACTTTTTCTCCTCCTTAGTAGCTGGTGCAGTTTTTATGTTTTGACTTAACCTGGGAACAAAACTGATAGCAGGAATGTTTTTAGTTACTGCTCAAATGTTTTGTTCTGACCAAGGACTTTGTGAGTCTCATGTTCTGTCAGGGAGGAGGGGAGGCCAGAAGGAAGCAGGGACAGGACACCTGACCCAAGCTAGCCAAAGAGGTATTCCATACCATAACACGTCATGCTCAGGATGTAACTGGGAGTTACCCAGAAGGGCTAGTTCTCTCTGGGGTGTTGGAGGAGGGACTAGGGTTGGTGGTTGGTGGGGTGTCGTGAGTTATCTGTCGGTGGTTGGTGAGATGCTGTATTCTTTTCTCTTGTTATTTCCTTTATCATTCTTATTATTGGTGGTAGCAGTAGTGATTTGTGTTATACCTTAGTTACTAAACTGTTCATATCTCAACCTGTGGGAATTGCATTCTTTTGATTCTCCTCCCCACCCCTCTGGAAGCAGGGGAGGGCAAGAAAGGGGGAGTTGAGTGAGTGAACTTGCTGCGTGGCTGGGTTTAAACCACAACAAAGCAACATAAACAGAATAAGAGTCATCCTGGTCTTGCTAAAACACTGTTGTGCTTGCTACTGCAGAAGTAAGGCAAAAGTCAGGGTCTTGCCTATAATTTTTCATCAAAATGGAATTTCTGGACAATGGCATTTGCCTAGAGGGACCAGACATTCATAGACACTTAAATTCTTACTTCAGTTTGCAAAAGGAAAAAAGAGGAAAAACGTGCTTAATTTATTATAATTTGTACTTTTTTTTTTTTTTTACTACAAACGCACGACTGTTCTGCCCTTTTATTGATATACACTTTAAGTATTATCTTCTTATCTGTCTAACATTTGAAAATAGAATAGAAGCTGTCCTAACAATATTCACTCCATGTAGCTTCATTAAAATCAGTTCACTCCTCTCATTTGCTCCAGTTTTAAAGTCATGTGATTATACTCCTGGTTTGCGTAAAGTGCAAGAGGTCTCTGATGCTTTGGCATGGGATTGCTCTTTTATGAACATCAGTAGATTTCATTCTAAAAGACATATATGCACTTCTCATAGTGCTTTAGCTGAGGGATTAATCTGGTCTTGGAAAATGAAAAAGATTTTATGTAAGTTAAGTTGCTTATCTGGAATTATGGAGTGTCAAGATGCAGATAATTGAAGGTAGGTTGGAGAACAAGTTGGGCTTTCTCCTAAGAAAGTGCCAGAGTGTGTTTGGAAAAGCAATTAAACCTAGAAATACTTCTAAATACTTAATGAGGAAAAAAAACAAAAACCCAACCATACTTCATTGCCTCATGCTTAGCTGTTCAATATTCAGTATATTTCTATCAGGCGCCATGTGTTTCCTAACCAAATAATTATTTTCAATATTTTTTGACATTATTATTTGATATCACTTTTGCATTAATGTTATTTATTTTACAAAAATTAAATTATTTTGGACTTGTATTGGTGTAATTTTGAGCAGAATGAGGTCCTTAGAATTACCAGAAGGGCAGGTGGCTGAGATAACCATAGCCAATACTTTCCAGGAGAGGAAGTTGGATCAGTTATTTTAAACTTGCCTAACAATAGTTGTTTTAGCTGATGCTTTCCATACTGGAAATTTAGAAAACATTATTAGTAGCGCTTTTGTCATTTGTGAGAGGGGAATAAGGAAAAGAGTGATGATTTCTACATATTAAGGGGGAAAAAAAAAGGAAAGAAGGGAAAAAAAAAAAGAAAGAAGGGAAAAAAGTCCAGCATCACACCTTAGGATTTTATCCCCATCTCACTCTCCCTCACCTTTCCCTCCTCCATACTTTGTACCACAGCTCTGAACCTGAGCAGGATATGAACATTTCAAGGACTCATCTGTCACTGTCCCTCTGAACTACCATCTTAAATGGCCATAATTGTAAAGCTTTAAAGTGCCACTCACACATAGACGTAGGGACCCGTGAGAGGCAACAAATTAAAAATTCTGTACTCACTGCACACATCAAAGCTTTACAAAGATTGTAGTGATGAGTAGGCTGGTTTTGCACTATCTCCATAAAGTAAATGACTGAGTTCATCCACATAGTTTTGGAAATCTTCCCCTTTTCTGACTGTCCCCAGCTGCTCTGCCTCAGAGAGGTTCTTCTACAAGTGAAAATTGCAAATGCATATCCCAATTTTTTTAAGCGTTAAGGACTCAGACTGTAAAAGTTGTCAGAAGAACCTCTCCTCTAGACATACAAATTGCTAAAAATACTACTTTATTTGAAAAACGAGACCTTTTCAGTTAGACACATGAAATTAATGGATTCCTTTGACCTTAGCCTCTCCATACTTCAGCTTTCTACAGTTAAATAGGGATAAAATAATTCCATAATTTCACATGGGCATTGAGATAATAAATCAATGAATTTTTGCGGTGCTTCCAGATGCAAGAGATACATTTCATAGAAAAGTCTGTGAGAAAGGTAATGACTCAGAGAAGACTCTAAATACTGTGTACTGTCAGCTGTAATGAATTAGGCAATATTTTAAATATGTTCTTCTATATCATAATACACAGACAGTTGGATGCCAAATTAAGATTGCAGAGATATTTTTCATTCTGGCACTTATGAACTTTTTATTGCTTGGTTTCTCAACCTACTCACATTTTTATGTTTGTGCATATGTCTATAGTCTTTAAAACAATGAATTTTGCAGCACCAGTACTTTGAGTCTGTAGTTAATGGCAAATTTTAAGGTCTATGAATAGAAAAGGACTTATTTCGGTCTGCCGAAATAATTGTTATTAAACACTAGTGACTTTAGTTTGCTTTTACAGTCAGTTTTCTCACTGTATGCCCTGCCTTGCATTTTTGTAATCTCATGAAAGCTGAAAAGTCACTTCAGTGACACTTTCCCTCATTGTTTTACAACATTCTCACTGCTCTGCAGTTATGCTACTTGAGCACAGAGCTCTGTTTATAAACATTTTAATCTTTCAGTTGCCGATCGTAATGAAAAATAAATTACTGCTACACTATTCTGGAAAGGATTCACTCCCAGAATTTTGCCTACAGATTATGAAATCAGATGAAGGAACTGTAGAACAGTTTAATATTTCTTGCCTTGTTTCACCTCCAAGGGACATTTTTACAGACAAGTTTGTTTTAGCATCACTCAACTTTAAGGAAGGTTCAAATTTCAGTCTATGCTACATGCCAGTGCATTTAATGGCATTTTTAACTGTTGACAGTTAATATCAGCATATATAAATATGTTCTTGATGTTCAAGAGATATGAAGGGGATTTATAGGAATGTATTTTCTACTTTGTTTTGTCACTGGCTTACTCTTGCAGGTGTGGCTCTCAATTAATAAAGAAATAGATTTACTTAATAAGAAAGTGCCACATTTACATAAATAATGTCCAAAGAAAGTCACAGCTTGACATTTTAACTAGAATTTGAATAAAGTGGAAATTGTAGTGTTCAATAGCCTAGATTGAAAAGACAACACGCCTATCTATTTACACCAATACCATGGTTAAATCCAAGATGGAAAAACACCAAAAGTAACAGATGCTGTGACAAATTTTGCACATCATCAGAAAGAAGATATGAATTGTTGTTTTATTTGTATGCTGTTCAAGCAGTCAGACTTCTAGAAACACCCTTTTAAAAAAAGCATAGCCAAAAAGACTTAGTCTGGACACAGTGATAGCCAAGTAGGTCACCAAGAAAACAGCCTAGCTAATGTAAACCAGAAATAATCCTGAAGATAACTAAACAAAAAACCTCGGGGATCTAGCTGAAGCAATAATCTAAATCCCAATGAAAAGAAAAAGAAAATAAACAGGTTATACAGAATAATTCCTCTAAGTGAGGTCACTATAAATCCAGATCAACAAAGATTAATATAGCAACAGGAGAAATTTGCAAATCAATTTTACAAAGCAAAAGTCCTTTATCTCAGTGACTAACTAGAGACAAACTAAAAGCATGCAGGAGAAAATCATACAAAAGTATTAACTACGACCTTTGGTGTAATATATCAAAGTCAAGTCTAGAATATCATCCAGTAAGTTTAAAGATTACAAATGTAAAGAGAACATACAACTTTTGATGAATCCTGAGATCAGGGTAATTTGGTGTACCACAGACATTATCTATGTTGGAAGTATCATGAAGTCCCAATCAGAAACAAAATCCCCTACCCAAAAAACATATGAAATCACGATCACTGTTATAAGCCAGGAAGTATAAGCAAGATGTAGCCTGACCTTGCTTTATTCACTGGAGCTTTTGCAAGACAAAAATGATGGGGTTTTCTAAATACATTTGCTGTGCTGCTGTGAGTTTATCCATAATGAAGGTCCTACAAATTATGGGTGTTAGGAGAGCATTTAGATACATGCGTAGGCTTCAATTAGACATAGCAAGATGTTAGTGACCGAATGCAATATCACATAGAACAACAGCTTTTGAACATTACAGCCTAAGCTTAATGAAAACTAAAATTCAGTTAACTGTGGACTGCATTTTGGTTCCCATGTTACAGCAATGATAGCAGTATGTTTTAATCTTTCTTACAAAATGCAGATTTGCATTAGTCAGAAGACATTTCGCATTCAACATTCCAAAAACTACATTTTCCTGTTCAATCAGATAATTATTATGATTCCTTCAAGTAACTGCAATCATGTTTGCAACTCCAAACATCTGCCAGTTTTGTAAAAAAAGCTAAATAGACGGGGCAAACATAAAGAATTCGGAAAGATCAAGCTCTAAACCCAAGGTTTAGATCTGCTAAAGATCTGACTTCTTACAATCAGTGATTGAGTCATAAAAGCAAGGATATTCAAAGACCACTGAAAAAATTGAAGGAGTAGGCTTTCTGAACACTTGGAAAATCCAAGGTGTGATCATTGAGCAGAATAGAATTTATTTTCCTATCATGCACTAATAATTTAGCCAATCAGATTAGAAGAAAGCAACAACAGGAAAAAAACCCCAAGAGTTTTAGTAACAACACACATCTGTTATGACTTTGATTAATGTGAAGGTATTTAAACATAGCAACAAATTAACAACAAGGTACATAAGTGGGAATGATTGTAAAGAGCACTGAAACAACTCAGCTCACATGGCAATGTATACCTATAGGATATGCTTCTAAACCAAACTTCAGAAACAGAGATTCCTGCCCCATTCTCTTCTTTTTTAATAATCATTGTCTTTTTGCATCTTACTGACTGAAATTCTAAGGTCCTGTCTCAGTAAACTCTGACCTCAAGAGGCAATCTCGACAGGATTATCTGCGCAAAGTCTCCTTTGATTCTTCAAAATTAATTCAGGGACCTAGCATGTATATTCTACTCATTCAGTTACTCAACAATTTATTAAAATTATGCTCATTTTAAAATACATCAGTATTTGCTTTTCCCTCAGCATATAAATGATTCTTCCTCAGCCTTATTGAGAGGCATGGAGACATTACATAGTAGTAAGGAAGACGAATACAACACGTGGGCAAGCACTGGTATGTGGAATCTAACTTGGGCAACAAGTTCATAAGCTGTCAGTACTTCACTTCAATGCGCCTAAGGGCCGGTAGGAAGATTTGCATTTGATTGTGGATACTGGGTCCAAAAGGCAGGTATATTTGGATTATAGGTTTTTCCAGCAGCTATCTAAGCTTTAAGAGGTCTTTACCACAGATTGCTGACCTACATTAGCATTTAAGTATGTAAACAGCATAAATCCATGAAAAAAATGCTGATATGTTAGAATACTTTCTGCATTTGTAGTTTCAGGATATTAAATAATAGATCATATTTCCCTTTACCAAAGAAGATGGTTAGTTACTGTCACGATTTAAGCCCAGCCTGTAACAGGCATTTTTACACATTGTTTCTTGTAGTACAACCACAGTGATTAAAAAATTTCAATGAGAAAGTCAGCTAATTAATCCAGTGTTTTTCCCCTATTCCTGAAATAGCAACAACCAAAAATATTTTTAAATATGTATTGAAGTAAAACCAGCTCTCTGTAAATATCAGTATTTGTTAATTTGTATGATTTATCAGTTATCAGCAACATCATTGGGTTTGTTTTGTCATTATGTGAGAGTACAAGTTTACTTAATTATCATATATTTCAAAAAGGAAGTTTATCCACTTTAAATTCATTTTGTTTCATTTCATTAACTTCAATACTTTTCCATTCTATTATTTCTTTTAACAAGCTGGACAGCTTAATTGAATATCTCTCTTCGCCTTTCTCATCTCAGCTCTCCAAATCACTAGACAGTGACAAAAGGCAATTGGCAATTATTAACTGAGACTTGTCTCTACTTGTTTTACACTTTAAAAGTGTTGCATAAATCCCATTATTCTTAAAAAATGTCCTTTTGCAGAAATTCTTAACTATATTTTCCTTGTCATATCAATGGAAGTGTTAAAACCAGTAACAGATCTGGTGCTGACTCATTACCCATTGCCTCCAAAGACATTGTGCTGAATTAATATGAGCAGTATGTTTAAAAGGTATCTTACCCATGAACCGAACAGTAATGCACTGCTTTTAATTCCAAACGGTTTCAAATCAAAATTTCAAACTCCTTTTCCATAATTTTAAGACAGGAATCAAACGTGTCCTACTGTTATTTTGTTGCTATGTTCAAATAAGAGGCAAGTATCCTGCCAAATTTTAAGAGCTTTGCCTAATTTAAAAGAAAAAAAAATTAAAAAAAATAACTAACCTTTTTGTTTAGAAAATCTAAAAATTTGTAATTTTTAATATATAGCTCAGTAACATCTATGTGGCAAAAGCAGGTGATGTACTGGGTTGCAAATTTCTCTTCCAGTAATAGAATATAATAGTTTGGTATTAGCTCAAATTTACACTAATTTGCTCCTACCTATTATTTCTACAATATTTCATTCCTGTGCATCCAAAGCAAGTGTTTTCTTCTCTTCTTAGAATTCAGCAGTTGCTAGGTTAATAATTCCAAGGCAAATTGCTCCAAACCAAACACCAGAACTCTCAGTGGCAAATGAGCTAGAAAAGAATTTTCTTCTAGAAAGTTTTGGAATGATATGTCCCTTGCAAAGACTAAGTAAGATTGGAAATTTGAGGTTCCATGCTCTCATATGCAGTCTTCTTTTACCTAGAATAAATGAAAGGGGAAACTGAAAAATGATATACAAGATGCTCATTTGCAGGCACATGCAGACTTACTACCACTGTGGTCTTTGGGACACATGCTTTTTGCCTTAACACATCTGCCTGTCCCACACACATCCTACTTTCTCCTCAAATTAACTAAGTATTGTAACAATCATTTTTTGGCCTTCTCTGTTAAACTGTTTGTATTTTATGGTGAACAGCCTATGCTATTGACTTATTTTATACAGCTAAAATTAAAGGACAAAAAACTTTACTAGGCTTTGCTTTACTCAAAAAAATGGCTTTTTAACATAACTTGGTTTATTTTTTTATTTGAGATAAATCACATGAAGCTGGGTCTTGTATGGAAGATTTCAGTCCCCAAAATACCAGTAGTATTCCAATCATCAAAATAGGGCTTTGTAGAGGCCATCCCAATTTAGCTTAAGTATTGCTCTCCTGACACTGTCATTATATGAACACAAAGCTCTTCCTATTCTCTGCTCCCACCTGCAGTTTATAAATAGCTGCATCGCTCAGTGCAAAAACAGGTTGCAAACAAGATGGAAAGAACCAGCAGTGGGAAATAACCTACCTTTTTGCTTGGTGCTAATTATTGTTTTTACTGCTGTAATGACCAGAGTCAAAGCACTTGAGTACCCTGTGTGCTTTAGAAATGATCTATGTCCTTTGAATCTTCCTCAGGATTTTGTGGACATGATTCATAAAACAACGTCAAAGCAGAGTCCAGTAATGATAGGTTGATCAAAAGAATCATTGAGATTAAAAATAATTCTCCTTGTTTTTATCACACTACCACTTCTTCAGGTTTCTTCAGGCAACTTTTGTGCCTGGCATTGACATGAGAAGAGAAATTTTGGTGGTATGAGGATAAAGGAGCACGTAATGTCACTATGGCAATTAGAAGGTCCTCACTGCATTCAGTGGCAGCAGCAGTCCATAGGAGAGCTACCCGTGACAGCTGTTGGCCCACAGCCCATGCGATCTGGCTTGCCTGGGGAAAGGCATGATCTAGACAGAGAACAATTTGTATAGGAAGAAATTATCTTAAAAGTCTCAATAGAAATTGGAAAATTGTTGGATAAGTTTCCCCTTGCAAGGGAATTGCCCTATACATGTACTCTTTACCCTCTTTGACTTGTTTTTGTTGTTTTTTTTTTTTCTTAGAGAGATGTTATTAACCTTGCAAAAATGCACAAAACTCCAATAACCCTATAGTCAAGACAGTTCTTAGCTTGGGAAGTTCAACATAGTGTCTATCTGGTGTGCTCCCAAGACTGAACAGCACCTGTCTTCCCAATACAGCTTACTCCTGTGCCCTCCCTGCCCCTGATACTCAGCTGGAAACCCTTGGCCTAAAATCACATTGCATTCTCTATTCAAATATCTGAAAAGAAACCCAAGAAAAATAATTAAACACTTGGTCCCAGGAGTAGGTTTCAAAACCAAGGATTTGGCATGCATATGACATATATAGCACACAGCAGTATGTAAGTGAGTTAGAATGAAAACACAAAAATTTGATACCCTGCTGCCCAGACAATAAAAAAAAACCAAGGACAGTGACATGTCTGAAATCAATCCTCTCCAGAAATGCTGCACGGAATGCCAGACAACAGTAAGACATTCCTGTCTACTCATGATCCACAGTCATGAATTCTTGCTTGATAGTCAGCTGGGTCCAGATTTATTACTCTCTTTCTAGAATGCAAAAAAATGGTTTCTGCATAACTGCCCTGAGGTTAACATACTGCTAAGGAAAGGACTGCCTTGGGTTAAAACTTGTCTTCGATCAGAAACTCAGGGGTTTATTTTCTAGAGATTTTTCTAATTGGCACATTAGCTGTACGGTGTAAATAAGGTTCCAGAAAAAATAACAACATTTTAAAAGGAGGCAGAGAGGGAATTAGGAGCTTATGAACCAGTCAGACAACTGCAATTCTCAGAAAAATACTGCAATAAGCAGCCAAACAATTTGGAGGTTCTTAAGAGATAGCCTAAGAGATTTGTAGGGAATCCCTTGAGTTAAACCAATTTAATCTGCTTCTAAACCGGACTATAGGCCTTGTGGGTAGGAGAAAAGAAGAAAAGATCACAAGTACTAACTTGCAAGTTTTTTGATACTTCCAAGAGACTTTATTTCAAACTGTCCTGGGTTTAGCAGTAGCAGTCAATTTTTCTCCTTCTGAGTAGCTGGTGCAGCACTGTGTTTTGACTTACAGCCAGGGAACAAAGATGATAGTACTGATGTTTACTCTGACCAAGGACTTTGTGAGTCTCATGCTCTGTAAGGGAGGAGGGGAGGCCAGGAGGAAGGACAGACAGGACACCTGATCCAAACTGACCAAAGAGGTATTCCATACCATAGCACGTCATGCTCAGGATGTAACTGGGAGTTACACAGAAGGGCTCATTCTCTGGGGGGTTGGAGGAGATATCTGTCTGTGCTGGGTTGGGCAGAGTGGGGTGACTTATTTGTCGATGGGTGGTGAGCGGTTGTATTCTTTTCCTTTGTTATTTACCTTATCATTCTTATTATTGGTGGTAGCAGCAGTGATTTGTGTTATACCTTAGTTACTAAACTGTTCTTATCTCAACCTGTGGGAGGTGCATTCTTTTGATTCTTCTCCCCATCCCTCCAGGAGCAGGGGGAGGGCAAGAAAAGCGGGGTTGAGTGAGTGAATGAGCTGCATGGCTGGGTTTAAACCACGACACAAGCAAAGAAAAATTTACTGATGAAACTAAAGTAATATGGGTGCAGAAGCACTTGAGAAACTTTAATCTTTTTCTTTTAAAGAAAATTTAATAGTTCATTGTCCAAAAGGAGGGGTGATGGAGTATAAAACTACAGACATTCTCCTTACAACGTGTACTATTCAATAATGCAAAATCCGTAAATGGGATTATCACATAAAAGAGTAATTTATTACAGTTGTATTTTATATTATGTTTTGGAGCATACATAAGCAGATTGAATGACAGAATTAGAATTATTGTGCTTAACAAAATTCTCTTTAGGGGCTAGCAAAAGTACAATTGCAAGATGACTAGACAGAAATTCTTTGAAAAAGAATCTGGGAGTCACTATGGTTTGTAAGCCAGGGTGAATCAACACTGTCTTACTGTTGTGAAAATGTAAGCTATACTGGGATGCATAAACAACAGTGTTGCAGAAAACACAGTGAAGCAGTGTTTCTATTCCCACTGACATGGATAGATACTTAAATTGAGTACTGCATCCTGTTTCAGGCATCTAACTTCAGAGAAGGAGTTGGACTAACTGGAGGGAACAGGATAAGGAGCAAAATATGTACTCTGGAGCGAAAGACTTAGGGAACTGGGTTTGCTTAATTTTAGAAGAAACTAAACCTATAGAACTCCAGCAATGATTTAGGCAGACAGTCAAGAAGTTGCTCTAGAAAATGATCAAAGCTGTGATCAAAGTGATGTGAAGTATTAAATTTCTTCTATTGCCCAGAGCTGAAGCAACAGCAAAACAGCGAGTGCAAATGAAGACGGATCCAGAGGGAAAAAAAAATTAAAAAAATAAAAAAAAAATTATCTAAACTAGGAAAAAAGAATTTGATATTTCAAATATTTAATCACATTTGGAAATTTATTTTAAAATATCTGTTTCAGGCCATATAACTTAGGGAAATATTCACTGAAAACCAAGGCACCTATGCAGCAAGTCTCTGTTTTTAACCAGATGACTAACTACTACCCAAGGAGGGAGGGCATCAGCAAAGTCTTCCTTACACCATTTAGTCCAGAACAACAACTTTGACAAAGAGCCATTAAAAGCATTAATGCATTTTAATAATAAATAATTAATAAATAATAATACAACTTTCAATACTTAGTTTACACATTATTAAAAAATTAGATTTTGAATTTAGAAAAGACTTAATATGAAATCAGAAGTTATCATATATTTTGTCCAATGAAATCAAGTAAAATTCATTTTGGATTATTGTACCTCCCTCCAAAATTACAGGGAGATCTCTGACATTGATAATCAGCAAACATCATTTATTACAGACATGAAAATGGGTGGAAAACGGTGCCTCCTAAGGTCTGTATTTCATGTTAAAAGGCATTAAAAATGGGAACTCTTTGTTGAAATAGATACCTGAAATCTATTTTTTAACATGATGCATGGTTGAAGCTGCATTTTTAAATGGATGTTTAAAGACTGAGCTACTGTACCTTTTATACAAGCAGCAGAAGACAAGGTTTCAATTTGACTGAATGCCCTCAATCAGAAGGCAGTAACCAGAATCCAGAATTCTTTTTGTGTCACACTAACTAAAATTATGTCCATAGTTCAGCTAAGGTATATTCGCAGCACAGAGCTTCATTAATCCTAGTATGTAGGGATTTGTCCCTTCTAAACTGGCATTAATCTCATTGCCAGCCTTTTAATTTTCAGTCTTATTATGCTGAATTGCTTAAAATATGATTGTACTTCCTTGTTCTTTTAAATCCAGCAATAAGACATAAGTTAGAAATAAATTACTAGTTGTTAAATTTATGTGCATTATTCTGGAAATCTTGAGACTTCTGTTTAAATTATTATCCAGAAACAAACAGGCCTAACTTAAAACCCTGTTTCTTTAATCACTGGCTATCCCAGATCTACCTGGCCCACCAATGATACCGTTGCATGATGGATATAAAGCATAAATAGTCAGTGAGTCAGAGACCAAAAAATTAAGAAGGTAGACACTAAACTAACAGGTGTGGCACACGTGTTCAGCAAGGATTTTTACATCTTGTTAGACAGTAGAAGAGTAACAGGAGAGATTGAGAGGCCCTAGTCACTTACTATATACTGAGGATGCGGTACAGTCTCAGGATTAAGGGAGTCTTCTGAGACATACAGCCTCAAATCCCAGAAAGTGGAAAAGAGGATTACATTTACGGTCTTGTAGCCCTTAACAAGTGCCTTTGACCTTGCAGTATTAGGCCAATACCATAACACAGTTGTATCTGGAAAGCATGTGAGGCTCTTCATTTATTTTGTTTTACTTAAAAGTGCATAATGCTGTAAAAATGAAATTATGATGGTTCTTGTTCCTCATGGTTTCTAAATGACTTTAAGTTAGGGATAACAAAGAACTGAAACAGATATTGAAGAGGTTGTAGCATGCCAACTATTGGAATACAGCCAGGACAGATGAGAAAAGTATATGTCAGGAACAACACATACTGACCCATAACTTTTTGTAACAGCAAAATGGACTGGATGACTTCCTGAGGTTCTTAGCTAGCCTCATTTTATTCTGACCATCTATCCTTCAGAAGGGATCAGACTGGTTTTAATCATAGCAAAAGCAGAAATTCCTCCCACAGGTTTAAAGACTATATATTCACTTGAAATGTAAGAAATTTAGATTCAACTGAATAATTTGAAACATTGAGGTATGTTCTTAGGGCTTGCAAGTACTTTACATGTCTTCTTAACTCATATTTTAAATACAGTATCACTATTTAACTTTGGGGTGATGAGTTAAAAGAATGCATTGAAATATTGCAGAAGGCAGAAAATCATGTCCTGTGAAATACCTGATGTACTGTGTCAACTGACTGGTATATATTTATCAATAGTCATATCTGATTGTGCTGCAATTCTATCAGTTTCCACAAGCTAAGTGGATTAAAGTCTTTTTGGTATGTAGCACACCTCAAAGTAAAATATCAGACAGAGTATGGGAACAGATACTGTTTAGAACTAAACCAGACACCTAAATGGTTTTAGGTATTAATAGGGTACATTTTTTCAGATAACTGAAAATGGCTAAAGCCATTGGTAAGGAAGGCCCATGTCATTCTAGATTGGCAAGACTTGGAGTATCACTTTTGACATGGCACCCAACCCCACATAAAATCTACAGTTTCAACAGACACAAAGGCGGTCTTCTTATCACAGGTTGTTAGGAAGACTTCTAATGCAAAGATGCTTCACTTCAGTATGGTTATTGTTTTCATATGACTGTGTTAAATGTTATAGGATTGTAAACATCAGAGGTATTCAGGGTATCACAATGTGATTTTAGAATTCACCCTTTACTTTTAGATTTATTCTTGCTTAAGACATTATCTACCATTACAGTTAAAACAGAAGTACTTTTAATATTTATAGCCACTAATTTTAAATATTACAGTTTGACTCACTGAAAGTGTATACTTTAGCATGAATAAATACTAACACAAAGCTAAGAAGTACTACAAATAGGACTATAATTAGACAGATGTGGAAATGCCAGAATTTGATATCAGAAACTGTGTGCTGTTGAACAGTCATACATTTCTTGCTAATCCTATAATTTCACCAATTAAAAAAAATAGGCATTTGAATACTGAGGACACATATGGAATGAAGGGATAGCAGCTCTTTAGAAAGGACAGGCTAGGAAGACCTAAGAAGGAAGGGGAATTGCTCTTTATGTGAAAGAGCAGTTGGAATGCATGGAGCTCTACAGGAGGATATATACAAGCGAATCAGAGTTCAACTATTGGAACATCTCTCACATGAGGCCAGGCTGAGTAAACTGGGACTCTTCAACCTGGAGAAGAGAAGGTTCTGGGGAATCTCATTAATGTATATAAATACCTGAAAGGAGAGCATAAAGAAAAATGGAGACTGGCTCTTTTCAGTGGTGCCCAGTGGCAGACCCAGTTTCACAAACCGAAACACAGGGGGTGCCATCTGAACATCAGTAAACACTTTTCATATTTTCTATTACATGTTCTAAATTTCCTTGTCACAGAATAATTTTAATTGAAATTTAATGGTATAAGCTTGCACCTAAATATGTAACAGAACTGCAATAGAGCTTCTGTTACCAAGCTTTGTCTTCTATCTTTCAATCTCAGAATTAAAATCAAAGGCAACAATTTTCAACAATAATGAAATTCCAACAGTAAATGACAAGATAAACTTTGAGTCTAGCGACACTGCAGCATATCAGTTGACAGAAGAATAGACTGAGTTATACAACTGGGCCTATAAAGCTTTCTTGTGTTGGTAATTTGCTGAAATTTTGCTCTACTACAAAAAAACAAACCAACAAAAAAAAAAAANCAGTTAGAGCAATTAGACCTGGGCATGAAGGAGAACAACTAGGTTTAAAGATATATTAGCACCTGTGATATGAACTGGAGAACTGAAAATTTGTGAGTGGATTGAACCTGACGGCAAAAATATTTTTTTTTGACAAAAAAAAAAAAAAAAAACAAAAAAAAAAAAAAAAAAGAAAAAAACACAACAAAGAAACAAAGCCAAACAGAAAAACATTCCTCCCTAGCAACAGAGAAGAAAAATCAGGAGCAGTGTGGAGAGGATGATGAACAGGCAGTAACTGACTGATGGCTGCAGTAATATGAAGGGACTCAGCAGAGATCACTGTTTAGTTCTAGCTGCAGCAGTAACAACACCAGGCAATAAAATGCGGTTAACATTTTAGACCAAGAACATAAATGAATTTTCACATTCATCCAAAAAAAAAAAAAATTTAAACAGGAATAGTTATTAGTCCTTGCAATTGCAGTACATCTTGTAATTGCCATTAAATGTCAAAGATATTATTATTAAAGTACCAGTCTAGCAGCCTTCCTGCATAGCACTGTTGAAAGATATTAACAAAAAACAATCAGAATTAGATTGCAGTTTTGTAACAACAGCTGTATAGGATCTTTATGCCACAATTTATTACATACATGGTCATCTGAAATATGAAGAACTATAAGCAATAAAAGCTCTGTCATCCCTATGGCTAGGCTCTGATTTGCTCCCCTAACCTATCTTGAGAAAATATTCTCAGGCTGTCAGCATGAATAGCTTGCTGAGATAAATGCCATGACATATCCAGAATGTCAGACCACTGGACTGTTCCAAAAAGAATCATTGTAGAAAACCTAACTTAAATGAAATCAAAAGTCCCAACTTTCCTAATGACAGACCTAATTTACTTCAATAGTAGTAAATAAGGAGACATGTTGTAAAAGTGCATAACAGAAAACTTACATGTGAGCAATACTGTGCAAATTTTTTGAAACTATTAATCTTTAGGATTACTCCTGAATTACTTAAATCCCATGTATTTGAATTGATATATATATGTTGCCTAAGTGCCAATCATGAATGCTAAACCTGCTGACTTACAATTACAACAAAAAGAGCACAACTTCTTCAGTCATGAAAAATCCTTCTTTAGCAGACCTTCAAAGTTTTAACAAATACTGGGCAGAAAGTCCTTTACGGAGACAATTCTTCCATTGAACAGACAGAAGTAACATGAGTTACTTCTCATGTTACTTGTTACATTTACAATGAATGTAAACTCATTGAATTTTCCCAATAAATAACTGAAAAGGGGTTTCATAATGTTTGATTGTGTTTGTGAAGTATCGGTAGTAGTTTTCTATTCCCTCTAACCAGTTCCTGACCAGAGTTCCAGAGAGAAACGGAAAAGACCTTCTCTTCCAAACCCAGCAGTTTTATGAGCTGAAAATAGAAAACAACTCATCACTAAAGCATATGGATAAGATCTATCCCAAGATCATGATGCTATACCAGAAATGTTTAGCATACCACATCTCGTATATGAAGCGCCCTATTACACTAAGAGGTGAAAGGATCTGTGCTAAACCCTCATAATGAATTCTGATTATTTTTCTAAATATGCATGACTAAAGAAACCAAATAAGAACCCACTGTAAAATATTTCCATTTTGGTAAAGTGCTAGAGCAACACACATAAATTTCCCACAATAATGAAGAGTGTACCACTCTTCAACCAGTTCATTTCACTCAGAACCACAAATACATCAAAAATATCTTCAGCACATCTGCATAGAAATTTCCATAGCAGAGCAGCTCCCCCTTGTAGAATAGAGCACGTCTGTCCCATAAATCTTGCTGGAAGCATTCCTTAGGTACTATATGCCAGCAGTAGGGGGCTCAGAGGCATGCTATAACCATGCGAGTCCAAGCCATGGAAATAGAACAGGCTTCCTGACCACACAGTTGAGCAAAACCTGGACATAGGAGACAAATGAATTAACATTTAACAATCATGAGACTTTTTAAAGGACTGATCAAAATTAAGCAGTGTGAAAACAGATTACAACTGAAAACATCCATCAAACAATAAAGAAGAAAATATAAATGAGACCAGCCACAGAAATGAAACTGACATAGTGAAAATTGACAGCAGCAACCAAGTAATTTAGAAGAATTTTATATAGACAAAGAAATTATTATCACTGGAAAAAAATTAAGAAGCAGCTGGTTAAACTGTAAGTATTAATGAAGCTTAGAAACATTAAAAGCAGAATTTCCAGGTGAAACAAAATGTGAGGAGAAAAAGTGCTATGAGTAGCAGTGGTAAGTGTAAAGGAGTAGGTAACAGGGCACATGAAAAAAGCCATACAGAGACTAAAGACAGTTGGGTTGGGGTTTTTATTATAACAGAGAATAAGGTAACTTGAGAAGGCTGTGGTCAACAGTCTGGTATTTCAATAGCTAGTATTGATGCTATTTATAAATAAAAATCCTTCTAGTCCACAATTTCAGGTTATATATCTAAGGATCACATAAGGATCATTTTTACTGTTACCACAGCACTACCCTGGGAGTTTGTATTAGCTTACTTGTGCATTAAAATCCCTGGACTCTTTTGAGAGTAACAGAAACATTCTTAAAAACTTCTAATTCTTGCTTGTGTTCCTGGTTCTAGGTGTTTGACTTTGCAAGGGTTTATACTAAAATTACACTTTCAAGTGAATCTGAATTACTAAAAAAAACTAGATGACTCTGCAAAACTACACTGACATCATTGCTAATTGCTACTAATCAGTCTTTGCATCAGTCACACTTTTTTCAGTGATCTTTGATTACACTCCTTTGATAAAACTGTTTGAAAACATGAACATTTAGTGTTACAGCTATGTAGTTACTATTATGCCAATCTTGTAATCTTATCAAAGCATTAAAGTCAGCTTTCTTTACAACAGCAATTTTCCCTAGAACTGTTGATTTGCATTAATTATATTCTTATACTTTAATTCTTTTTTGTTTTAATCAGCTTAGTCACGTGAGTTTTCTGTTAGACAACAGTTTAACCTAGTCATAGTCAACTCACTTAACTTTTTTAAACATTGACATGACAGGGGTATAACCACAGCTTTCAGGAATTTCACCACAAAAAGCTACTGTTAGTATCAGCAAACCAAAAATCTAACTAACAAACCCTTAAGAAACACAGAATGGTTTGGGTCAGAATGGACTTTGTCCTGGGTTTAGCAGTAGCAGTCATTTTTCTCCTTCTTAGTAGCTGATGCAGTTTCTATGTTTTGACTCTCCCTGGGAACATAGCTGATAACACCAGTGGTTTTAGTTGTCACAATGTTTATTNCTTAGCAGCTGATGCAGTTTTTATGTTTTGACTCCCCCTGGGAACATAGCTGATAACACCAGTGGTTTTAGTTGTCACTAAGTAATGTTTATTCTGACCAAGGACTTTCTGAGTCTCATGCTCTGCCAGGGAGGAGGGGAGGCCAGGGGGAAGCAGGGACAGGACACCTCACTCAAACTGACCAAAGAGGTACTCCATACCATAGCACGTCATGCTCAGGATGTAGATCTGAGGGCAGTTACCCGGAAGGGCAAGTGTTTTTGGGCAGCTGGAGGAGGTATTCGGTCGGTGTTGAGTGGGGTGGGGTGGGGTGTCGTGAGTTATGTCAGTGGGTGGTGAGATGCTGTATTCTTTTCCCTTGTTATTTCCTTTATCATTATTATTATTATTATTATTATTATTGGTGGTAGCAGTAGTGATTTGTGTTATACCTTAGTTACTAAACGGTTCTTATCTCAACCTGTGGGAGTTGCATTCTTGTGATTCTCCTCCCTATCCCTCCGGGAGCAGGGGGAGGACAAGAAAGGGGGGTTGAGTGAGTGAACGAGCTACGTGGCTGGGTTTAAACCATGACAACTTTAAAGGTCATCTAGTTCTAACCCCACCACAAGATAAAAGGTGGCACACAGCACAAATCATACAATACAAAACTGTATTTTTTGTCCATACGACTCGCAACTCCATACTAGTAATAGACATGACATCAGTTTCTATATAACCCCCCCCGACTACATTAAAATTTAAAATAGGATTAGTCCACATAAACACAGTGAAATGACAGTTAAACTACATTCAACTGATACTTTAACAAATTCAGATTCTTTTATTTCTTTCCAGCATACAATTGTTTGGGTTTTTTTGCCCTCATGTTATGATACACAAGACGCACCTAAATGGGTGCAACTGACTTCTGTCTAGACAGACAAAGGAAGTTAAGTGTCTGCAAAAACCAAGCACATTAAAAATCAGAACTTTTATGTAGTCTTTGCGTAATATTTACATTAGTTGATACATATAGATACACATTTCAAACATAAGAGCAATATTTTAAAGCTTAACTTTCATAAATCCCACAGGAGTGGCATTCTCAAACACAGGTACTAGCAAGAAATTAATACAAACCACTTCAAAGTGATGCATGGACACTGTGTGACTGCATGCTGAAGACTACTTCTACTTCTGCCTCCAGTTAAACAATAATATAATATATTTTTTGGAAGTACATGAAAGTTGACAAAGATGATCAGAAATTTTAAAAAATTGTTTCCTAATTACATTTGGGTTCCCCTTTTTGACAAAAATGGCTGAGAGAGCATACAAAGTGTATACACTTTAACATAAAGAAAGTGAATAATCTTTTCCACTATTGTACTTCAGAGAATAAGGCAACATCAAATTATCAGAGATTACAAAACACCAGGTTTTCTAAAACAGAAGAAAGTAATCATAATGTATATCTTACCATTATGATTTTTGAAAATGGTATTCTTTAAATTCACTGATTTAACACACAACTTCCTATTAAAACTTCCTGAAAATACTGGTTAGAGTCGACTACGTAAGGGCTAGACTTTCAGGCAATGCCCAGATTTTATTTTTGACTCACACTGCTTCAAAAATATTCAAATTCCACCCTATTATAGCCTCTTATCATGAAAGTGGTATTATTTTTCCTAATACCGCAATACTGGTGATGATCACATCTTTGCTTCTCAGACTAATAATGTCAATTACTTATGAATTTACCCCTCTTCTCTTTACAAGCATTTTTTTTTTAATCTTTCAAGTTTTTCAGGAGCCTTTTCTCTTCCTGTTATTTTCTGCCTCCTCAACTCATATTGTTTCAGCAGTTCACTAATTGGCACCTTGTAACTATCCACTTGTCTATCTCTCCTATAAATATCTCTGTCCTATGATACATGAAATAGTGGACTGCTTTATGGTAGTCTACTTGTAACACTCCATGTAACTCTTGTCACCTCACAGTGTGAAACACAGGAACTGCATCTTAAGTAACAACTAGTATGACATAATTAATCACAACTAGGGGGTCCAGATACGGACTGTCACAATACAAATTAATCTTAAATAGTTAAAATGACAAAGGCATTCTTTTGTATTAAAAAGAAAGTAAAAAAAAGAAACAAACCAATCACATGGTTTTAGACTAAAAGCTTTCTGATCTAAATCCTTTCTTCTTAGAGTATACTGTTTCAAAGAAACTGCCAGTGACTCTCATTTCCAGCCTACGGTGCCACAGCACTGAAAGGATGTTGTAGCAGAAAGTAATTTGATCCTAAAATCCTGATCAGTGTAATGTGCAATGAAAAGTAAACAAAAGCTTGCATTGTTGCAGGAAGAAAAAAAAGCACCAAAACCCAACAATGTGGATTAAAGCAGGTAAAGAACTGTTCGATCTGTCTCAGAACTCTATCCAGAGCAAACTGTTCAAACTTGATTGATGAGGGGAGCTGTGGTGACTTTTTCTCCTTCCCTAAAAAGCTTCCTAACATTGTAACCACCAACAAAAAAAACCCCACATTACAAGCAGCCATTAACCTTGGGATCATCTTAATATTTGGTAGGATTCTGTGCACGTTTTCAAGAAGTTTTACATGGAGAAGTGGAAACAGCTGCAAGTTCATCAGACAGAAGCCCAGAGTCAGAAAATAACACTCAAATGTAAATAAATACAGCCCAGATGTAGTTTATAACCCAGAAAAGCTGAATGTATTATCCTAGCAGAGACATGGCTCCCAGTCAGAAATTAGCTTATGTTCACCTGAAGCCAGGTGGAGTGAAAGGTGATACAGACACTGAGTAACACATCTCTCGTGTAGGTTACCATGAAAACCTCCTCTGTACAAGCCCTGGTCTCTGCAGGTTATACAAAACCAGACAATTGGGGCAAAACCGCAAACTGGCCATGCTTTGTGTGAGCCAACAGAAACTGCTGAGACTCAGAATTGAGCTATTTATTTTCTAAATGAAAAACAACTCCTGCAGACTCTTGTAATGTATGGAGTGACAGTAAAATAACACGCAGAAGAAAGGCATAACTAGTTAAATGTAACTAGAACAGTATCAGCCTAACTGAAGCTAAAAATAGCCTGTTATTTCATAAAGCTAGCGCTGACCCACATTGAGGTGTTTTCCAGGCCGGCATTATCTGGCTGGGGACTGACTCCCATGCCTCCACCAGTTACGCACGAAGGTGACACCACAGGTGTTTCCCACTACTGAATTTCACCCTGGAGACGTCCGCCTGTCAGTAAACTCTGTGTTTGAAGAGAAAGGACTTCTTATGAGCGAGAGACAGCGCAAAACTGAGAGTCCACATTGTTTCCCACTCCACTTCTGCCCTTCTGGGCCGACCTCCCACCTACAAAACCAGAAACCATGATTTTATTTCGTCTCAAAAGTACAGAATAATTTGCGGACAAACCGAGCTCAGAGCTTCCTATTAGCATCAAAATCGCAGAAGAGGTTTTCCGGCAGAGGCGTGAAGGAGTTTGGGGATTAGAACGCAGAGCCGCGACTGCTCCACCACCGCCCGCTTCCGAGGCCGGAGTGCCGCAGCACACCACCCCGCTCCCGCCTGTCCCCACAGAGAACGCCGCTCGCTCCTCACCATTTCCGCCTCTCAGCCCCGCCGGGCGCCCCGCCCTCAGGCACCCCCCAACCCTGGAACTGGCTGTCTGCAGATGGCGAGCCGAGGCGGCTGCGGAGCGCAGACCGACCGCCCTGTGCCCTGGGCACGGGGAACCCTCTAGAACTCGCCGCCCACGGAGAACGCTCCGGGTGGTTCATGGCCAAGCCGCCGGCGGGGGGAGCGACTCCCGCGCAAAGCGGCTCCAACCCTCGGGCGTCCCACTCTGGCCGCGCCGCGCTGCACCGCACCCCAACCGGCCCCGCCGCCACCCACTTCATTCACTAACCGGTTCTCGCCGGCTACCTCCGCCTCCCGGCTGTCCCCCGTCCCCGCCCAGCCGGCCGGCGCCACGCCTCCCGGCACCTTCTCTCCCGCCCCGGGAGCGCTGGCGGCGCCTCTAATTGGGCGAGAGAAAAGCTTATCGGTGACGTCCACGAGCGAGGGTGGGTCCTGGGGCGCCAGTGCGGGAGGCGGTGCCGAGTGTCCCTGCTGGTGCAGCCGCGTCCGCTACCGCGCCAGTCCGCAGAGCCGCCCGTCGCCGCAGCTGTATGGTCCATCCCCGCTCTGCCGCTGAACCCCCTCCGGCAGCTCCGCGGCCTCCAGCGCCTCCGCGTCCTCCTGGTTCTGCTCCTCCTGCCCCCGGCGGTGGCGCCTGCACCCCGGCTGTATGATCAGGCTACAGTCTTCAATGAGTAACCATATTCCTGTGAGTGTCGCCCGCACGTCCGCGCCCCCAGCCCCAGCCCACCTACCTCGGCTCCTGGCCCCCCTGGCTGTGTGGTCCTTATGCTGCCGCGTGTGCCCTGCTACTGCGCCTCTCCTCCCCCTTTCCCGCTGCCTTCCCCGTTTCCTCCATCTTTCTTTGTTCTGTCGCCCGGGCCACGCCAGCTCCGGACGGCTGCTCGCAGGGCCGAGCTGCGGCTCCTCCCGGGCGGGCTGCAGGAGAGCCGAAGAAGCCAGCCCCAGTGCGGGGGTTTTGGCCCTTCTGGTACCCTTCAGCTCCTCTCGCCTGATGGTGCCCGTTTCTTCTCTGCCGGGAGAGAAGGAGGGAGCGACCCCTCTTCAGCTCCCGAGCGGCCCGGCCTGGGCACAAAGCCGCTTTGTGATACAGGCTGCTGCCGGCCCCTCCCGCCGGCCCGGCATTCTCCCCCGCCGATGTCTGTCTGGTGGCATCTGTCGGGCCGGGCGGGGGGAACGGGCGGCCGCCGGAAAAGCCGGGTCTCCTGCGGCCGGGGCCCCAGCAACCCCGGACTCTCCTCAGGCCGGCGGGGGGGGAGCCGGGAGCCCCGTGCCGGGGGGAGGCCGGGACCGGGCGGCGGCTCCGGGGAACAAGATGGCTCCGTGACGGGAGCCTGATCGAAGCGTGATGCGAACCCGTGACCGCCGCAGCTGGGGCGACGGCCCAGCCCTTGGGGCGGTATCACGGCCGGGACAGCGGCTCCTCACCCGGGTGAGACAGGCAGGCCGGGAGTCCGGCGCCCCAAGGGTGATGCGACGCTGGGGGGCGGCCGGAGCCTGGGTCTTAACGGGCAAGCCCTGGCTTGCCCGTGGTTGCCCGCCAGCCCAGTGGTGCGGTGGGGAGCGCGGCCGGGACATGCCGCTGGCGGCTGGTTGCTGGGGCGGCCGTTTCTCGCCCTCTGCTGTGGCCTCACGTGTGTGGAGGCGGCCGAGTTGCTGCTTTGTCTCCGGCGTCCTCGGGTGGACGTGAATCCTTTCCGAAATGAGTTTTACGCAGCAGAGGTGGGGTATGCACGAACTCCCGTATGCAGCTGGCCTTGTTCAGGCTGGCTTTTAGATGGCTCTTCGGCCAGAAGAAAAGTCCGCAGAGGAGTCACTTGAGTACACGCTGAAGTGGATGTTTCTTGCAACAGTGTGCCATTATCCCTCAAGCTCAGAAACGCGGTCAAATTTTGACCGAAGCTGCTTTTAAGATTTTGCCGTCTGGCTTTTGGAGGAAGGCATTTTCTTCCGGAAGTGGATCATGGTTTCAGCATCTGAAGTTTTTGCTTTCCTCATCTGCTTGCCAACTCCCTGCTCTCCCTTCCCCCTCCCAGGTAGTCTCAGTGCCAGTCACTACCTAGCATCTGTGACCGCAGTGCACAAACAATGCAAGGCTTGCTGGTGGTAGTAAGTCCTTCAAAAGTGTGGAAGCAAGAAAGACAGAGCATTATGAGAATCAAGTAATATACAGTAATAGAAGCAGGATTAGTGGTGGTTATGTGCAGATCTTGGTTGTGGTCTCATCATCAACCATGCACATAGCAAATGTTACGAGCTAACAAACACACAGTCTCTGTAGCGTGAGGGTCCTGCAATTCTAGTGTTACTACTGCTGTAGACAACTTTCCAATACGTCTCCTGCATCTACAGAGTCTTTCCCAAGTAGTGAGTGACGCAGATGTATGAACCATGTCTCCTTGTAATCTCATAAAACTGTGAAATCAAAAAAACATGAAGGTGACGCTTAAAATGTCAGTTCTTACTATTCCATTGGTGGAACAGCAAAGGGTTTTGCAATTGTTGTACAGGAACAGAATTGTTTTGGGGGAAATATAAAAGAAGCAGCACAAAATTGCACAGCCATGGAGAGTGAGAAAGAAAAATGAGTGACAGAGCAGGAGCCAAAGAGGGATGTCATTGTCCTATCGAAACTAAATATGTCAGTAAGGCAGTAAATAAATAGCATTTAGCCTTATCTAGTAACTTGTGCAGCCTTCCTGTTCTGACAGAATACATGCCACGTAAGAGTGCTGGATCTGCCCAGTGTGTGGGCTGACTATAAATGATCATTTGTTCTCTTAAAGATTAACCAGAGCACCCAGATCAGAGTATTACTGAATTCTGAATAATCTAAGTAGCAGATTGTAACTTTATTAAAACAAACAAACAGACAAAAAAACCCAGCTAAAAATCACTCAGGTCAATACATGAGGTACTTCTGTGTTAAATGTAAATCTGTAACTCCTTACAGTTCTTTTCACAGATTAAACTTACTTTTTGGCACCCATACCCTTATTAGACCCAGTAAAATAGAGCAATAACTGTCTTTGCCATGTATATGCTAAATTTCTTGTGTTACTGCTTTAAAGATAATGGAGCAATTCTTGAGTAGAATGACAGGGTTTATGTCATTTGCTATAGAAGTGACAGCATTAAGTAATCTTGAGATTCTGCTTTTAGAAACTCAGGAGGCTGCACTAGCCAAGTGCATGGTTTCTGTGAATTATTATTTTTTCCCAGTATCTGCTGAAGCTTCTTGGTGGGATTTCTTTGGTTGGTTAGTTGGAGAGGGTGGAGGTTGGTGGGTTTGGTTTGTTTTTTTTTTTCATGGTCCAAGCAGAACTAGAAACACAACCACATGGCCTCAGTTTTATCATCTCTGGAAGCTGTATTGACTTGTTAGACAGGAAGCTTTGAGATAATTTTTTCTTCCCCCTAAACTGCATTCTTGAATCACAAGAAACATCCTTCATTCACAGAGCATGTTGCAACAAATTTACGATAAAACCTTTGGAATTTCCCCTCTGTGATACCTGAATGTGTTTTCTTAGGCCATCGATCACTTTCTCTGGTCCAAAATGGGTAGTGTTACCACCATAGGTATTCATGTGCACAGTAAACAGGAGACCCATCATATCAAGAATACGTAATGATGTGTCTCTACTTTGTGTAATGATTCTGCAGTTTGTACCCCTTACCCTCCCACTTCTTGTCTGCCTTAGCAGTTGCTACTTAGGCCTTGGGTAGTAAGAGAAAGGGGTGTTTGTCTCTCAGTCTTTCAGTAACTTTTTGTCACATAGGAAGTTAGAGCAATGAATTTACCTGCAGGTGTTCTCAAGCTGTAATGAAATGTAGTTCTAGTTTTCTAGTTCTGATCCTGTGGTTTCAGTAGTTGAGCAAGGGGTAGGTCTTGACTTCAGAGAATGTAGTAGCACATGGTTCTAGGTATAAATGTTTCTGGTCTGTGAGCAGGTGGATTGAGCAACTGTGAACCATCTTTTGAAGGTAGAATGAAGTGTCATGTAACTGTAAACAAGCACTTTTGTTCGCATACTTCTCAAGATGCTACCTAGTTGTGAACGATAATGTCAATGGCATAGGATAACCTTATACCTCTCTGCTTTCTACCTGTCAGTAACAATCTAGTAAGTTACTTGTTACTTTCATAAGCAGTTTTTGCTAGACACAGGTGATTGTTTCAAACACAGAGTTAACATGCAACTGAATCTGCTTGTCAGTGGGGACAGATTCTTTAGCTTCCAGCCCTAAAGAAAGACATGAATTAAAGCTTTCCAAGATGAATTCCTCTTGCTTGAATTCTCTAACTTTTCCTCGCATAAATGATGGTAGATGGTAGAATCATAGTTAACATTACTTTATCCCATATTGGACAGGAGACCTTCTCATAATAGATGGTCCTGGTGTATTAACCTTAGTTTTGTTTTCCAAGTTTATTTTGATGGGTCTAACAGCCTAAATGTTTGGCTTTCAATTACTGATAGGAACAGCTGCTTTTATTTCCAAACCCCATATGTGTTAATTTTCCTCAAGGAAAACTCATGTGTAAACGGGAATATGCTGGAATACCCAGCTTGATGGTACAAATGATGAGTTTCTGTTAAGCGTACAATACTCTGCAGTTGAGTTTCACTTCTGCAGCCTTATGCTTACATACACTATCTAGACTTTTTTGATAGCTTACCTACCAACTAGTAAACTGTCTCAGGCAATAAAATAATTTAAATATGTATTTCCAAGCTTCTGAAAAGTTTGCTCATGTAATTTGAGTTTTCTCTAAGCCTGAAGTGGTCCTAATTACTGCAACACTTTCTTATAGCTGATTTCTTATCCTCCAAGTCTTTTTGCTAAAGGGTGATGCCTACTACTCTGGCTTAGTGCCATAACACAAACAGTAAGCCAGGGTACTACTTGTCTTTAATTTTCATTTGACTCCCAGAGCAAAATTAAACTTGGTTAGCAAAGCTGTCTTAAAGATAGTACAGTGTATTGCTGGCCAAAGAAGTTGGTCTGCATGTGGAGCTTTCTGACTAGAAATGGTGAGAAGTGGTGGCATTCACATCAAAGGAAAATGTGAGCTTTGCTCCTTTATACTGGGGCAGCAGCAGTTGACAAGGCAAACATTGAGAACTCAAGCTTAATATTGTGTAATATACTTGCTTCAACTTTGTATAAGAATTTGAACTTTGCACCCAGTTGCTAGATATGATTAACAATCTGCACTTAAAAACTAGGACTTATTACTTGACTAATGCTTTGCTGTCTGTCTTCCTCTTTACCCCTGTGATCAGTTTGTTTGGTATCATACTGAGTACTCCTAATTGTGTACTAATGGCAGTGTGCCTGCCAGGCTGGATGAATCCTGATTACATCTTACTTCCTACCTTCCTCAGTATGGGGTCATATTTACTGTTTACAATTACTCTACATTCTTTCCTCCCCCAAAATCTCCATTTTGCAGATTGAAAGTTCTTTTATTTACCCTAGTGATCTCATTCTGTTTCCTTGAGCTCACTTGCATGCTTTTCTATTTCTGTTTCTGACAACCTTCACTCTACCAGGGAGAACGACTGGCTATGGCTCCTCTTAGCATTCTTAGAAGAGGTAAACATGAGATCTGCCAGAGCATGTGAAAAGCAGCACAAGACCTTATGCAGCTCTGTCTGCTTAAAGCTGTCGTGTCCTTTTTTGCTATTCTGCTTCTTAAACTAATTTAAAGTGACTTTAAATAAGCTAACTTTTGGGTTTGGGGGTTTTTTTTTGTTACTATTTTAGGTGTTCCTTTGGTCTGCTCCTAGGAGTCTTTTTAATACACACCTACCTTCTGCTAGGGCATGGCTGGTGTGTCATGTCATGATTCTTGGAGATCTGTGTCTGACTTAACCTGGTTCCTGTTACTCTGTTGGCCTTTGACTTCAGAGCGTCTTTCTTATTCCTTTCATGCCTTTTACATTTAGAGTTCTCACTGTTCCTCAAGCTATCACAAATAAAACCTTCATTCTACAACCCATACAGAAATGGATATGGTAATATCTGGGGTGGCAGCCTAGTGCATATCAAATTGTCTTGTCAGTTTCTTGTATTTGTTAGCAGGTTTTGTTTGGGGTTGTTTTTTGTTTGTTTAGCCTTGTTTTCTGTGGTTTTGCTTTGGGTTGGTTGGTTTGTTTTGTTGTTGGGGGGGGTTGTGTGTGGGGGTTTTTTTGTGTGGGGTGTTTTTTTTTGTTTTGTTTTG
>NDXB01005938.1:16115-26330 GCA_002631895.1 Agapornis roseicollis | reverse complement strand
TTTTATCTTTTTTTCTTCTTTTCTTTTTTTTTAAAAAAAAAAAACCCAAACAAACAAAAAAAAAACCCAAAACAAAACAAAAATCCCCTAGAAACTATTCATAGAATAGTTAGGGTTGAAAAGGACTTTAAGATCATCTAGTTCCAGGCCCCCTGCCATGGGCAGGGACACCTCACCCTTGTCCAGCGTGGCCTTGAACACTACAAAGAATGGAGCATTTACCACTTCTTTGGCAACCTGTTTCAGTGTCTCACCACACTTACAGTAAAGAACTTCCTCCTTATATCCAATCTAAACTTCACTTGTTTAAGTTTTAACCCATTACCCTTGTCCTATCACTACAGTCCCTAAAGAAGAGTCCCCCCCCAGCATCCTTTTAAGCCCCCTTCAGATACTGGAAGGCTGCTATGAGGTCTGCCCTCTAATCATAACTTCTTGGTCTTATTTTGGTCATAACACCAGTATTACTTCCTAAATATGGGGGTAAATGTGGAAAATAAAAACAAACAAAAAAACCAAAACAAAACAAACACCAACCCATACATAATAGCATAAATAAAGGTGCAAGCCTAACAACTGTAATTTGGAAAGAGAAAAATACCCAGTTTGCTTTTTATATCTTTACATATTCATCCAGAGGATTTGGATAACTGCATATTCATGAGACTTGCAGTGGTCTATGAACTGGTAAATTTATGCTAGAAATACATGTACAGTGATGCAAAAATTTGTGTTGGGAATATATTTATCGTTGTTTGCTGATCTGAATTCTGTAGTAAAGAGAGCAAGAAGCAAGCACGCACATTAGGCTCCAAGATTGTTAGTGCTGTATCTGCATACATTCAGATCTCCAAATAGTACCAGTATGACCCAGATAACTCCACGTGATCAATTTTCTGTGGGAATACCCAGGACGCTGTTAGAAAGATTATGCAGCCTGTACTTTTACTGAAGGAAGATCAAATAGCCCACGTAAGATTAGAGTGGTATTGGCTGCAAAACTGGGCCTCATTCAACCTGTGTATCACAGTAGACACAAAAATGTCTGCATGCTCTCCAATCTGCTCCCTGCAAAGCAATATAAGGAGTTTACAGCAGATGGGTGTTTACTGTTCTGTGACCGTATCATTTTCAGTCTGGGACTAGGATTCAGAAAGTCAGGCTTGCTCTATTGTCAAACCATAGCCATAGGTAAATCGCCAGCCAATAGAAGTAGTGAAATACTTTAAATGAATTGCTTTTCAAAAAAGTGCAAGTAATACAGGAGCTGACAAGGAAAGGTGCCATGCTTGGCCTCATGCTCACCAACAGGGAGGGGCTCATTGGAAATGTGACACTCCAGGGCAACCTTGGCTGTAGCGATTATGAGATATTCAAATTCAAGATCCTCAGGACAGTGAGAAGAGCGTGCAGCAAGCTCACTGCCCTGGACTGCAACAGAGCAGACTTTGGTCTCTTCAGGAACCTGCTTAGTAAGGCTCCATGGAATATAGTGCTAGAGGGCAGGGGGCCCAAGACTGCTGGTTGATATTCAAGGATCACCTGCTACAAGCACAGGAGTGTTGCATCCCAACTAGAAGGAGGTGCAGCAGGAGGGCCAGGAGACCTCCTTGGATGGATAAGGATCTGCTGAGTAAAATTCAAAGGAAAAAAGAAGTTTATAAAAAGTGGAAGCAAGGACAGGCAGCCTGGGAAGAATACAGGGATGCTGTCCAGGAAGCTAGGGACCAGGTGAGGAAAGCTAAGGCACAGCTAGAATTAAATCTGGCAAGGGATGATAAGAATAACAAGAAGGGATTCTGTAGATGCATCACAAATGAAGGACAGACTAGGGACAATGTGGGCCCTCTCTGGAAGCTGTCAGAACTGTCTACACAGGATTTGGAGAAGGCAGAGGTTCTGAATGACTTCTTTGCCTCAGTGTTCACTGGCAAAGGCTCTGACCGCCAAGTCTTGGAAGTCAGATGCAGGCACTGTGAGAACAAAGACCTTGGGCCCACTGTAGGAGAGGATGAGGTCTGAGACCATCTTAAAAGCCTGAATGTACATAAGTCCATACCTGATGAAATCCACGTGCAGGTCCTGAAGGAGCTAGCAAATGAAGTTGCTAAGCTTTGGCCATCATATTTGAAAAATCATGGCAGTCAGGTGAAGTTCCTGAAGACTGGAAAAAGGGAAATATAACCCCCCTTTTCAAGAAGGGGAAAATGGATGACCTGGGGAATTACAGACCAGCCAGTCTCACCTCTGTGCCTGCCAAAATCTTGGAGCAGATTCTCCTGGAAGGCATGCTAAGGCACGTGAAAAACAATGAGGTGCTTGGTGGCAGCCAGCATGGCCTCACTAAGGGGAAATCCTGCCTGACCAATTTGGTGGCCTTCTATGATGGGGCTACAGAACTGCTGGACAGGGGTAGAGCAGTTGATGTCATCTACCTGGACTTGTGCAAAGCGTTTGACACTGTCCCACATGACATCCTTGTCTCTAAATTGGAGAGACATCAATTTGATGGGTGGAGCACTCAGGGGATAAAGAACTGGCTGGATGGCCAAACGCAAAGAGTTGTGGTCAATGGCTCAGTGTCTGGCTGGAGGCCAGTGACGAGTGATGTCCCTCAGGCATCGGTGTTGAGACCGGTCTTGTTTAACAACTTTGTCAGTGACATGGACAGTGGGATTGAGTGTGCCCTCAGCAAGTTTGCCAATGACACCAAGCTGGGTGGTTCGATGGATAAGCTGGAGGGAAGGAATGCCATCCAGAGGGACCTTGGAACGCTTGTGAGGTGGGCTAATGCCAACATCATGAAGTTTAACCATGACAAGTGCAAGGTCCAACACCTGGGTCAGAGCAATCCCAGGCACAGCTACAGGTTGGGCAAAGAAGAGATTCAGAGCAGCCCTGCACAGAAGGACTTGGGGGTGTTGGTCGATGAGAAAATGAACAGGAGCCAACTTCAGTGTGTGCTTGCAGCCCAGAAAGCCAACGTTATCCTGGGCTGCATCAAAAGGAGCATGACCAGCAGGTCAAAGGAGGTGATCCTGCCCCTCTACTCTGCTCTCGTGAGACCTCACCTGGAGTATTGTGTGCAGTTCTGGTGTCCTCAACATAAAAGGGACATGGAGCTGTTGGAACAAGTCCAGAGGAGGGCCTTGAGGATGATCAGGGGACTGAAGCATCTGCCATACGAAGACAGGCTGGGAAAGTTGAGGCTGTTTAGCCTGGGGAAGAGAAGGCTGCGTGGAGACCTCCTAGCAGCCTTGCAGTATCTGAAGGGGGCCTATAGGGCTGCTGGGGATGGACTGTTCATTAGGGACTGTAGTGACAGGACAAGGGGTAACAGGTTCAAACTTAAACAGGGGAGGTTTAGATTGGATCTAAGGAAGAAATTCTTTCCTGTTAAGGTGGTGAGATGCTGGAATGGGTTGCCCATGGAGGTTGTGAGTGCTCCATCCCTGGCAGTGTTCAAGGTCAGGTTGGACAGAGCCTTGGGTGACATGGTTTAGTGTGAGGTGTCCCTTGTTATGTCAGGGGGATTGGAACTAGATGATCTTAAGGTCCTTTCCAACCCTAACTATTCTATGATTCTATGATCTTTTGAGGTCCCTTCCAACCCTTGGGATTCTGTGATTCTGTGACTATTGTTGCTTCAGAACAGCATCCTTTTTGATGCTAGACATATCTTTTGCAATGTGCTTCCCTAATGGTTGAGCTCTTGGAATAGCTGTACATGATACCAGAAATCTGATTCTAATGTATTGTGTGTCTCTAGAAGATTTTTACAGCCCTTTCACCGAAGGCAGTGAAAAATAGAATAGATAAGAAAATCCTGATGTTTGTACTAAATTTTTTTAACTCTGTGTTTATTTATTAGTGAGCTAAAAAAAAATAACAAAGTTGTTAATTTTTACTAGAATGCTGAACTTACAGATTGTGAAATATGCTTCCTTATTTATGAATAGTTGTAAAATCCAATACTTCATTCCAGCATCTCTTCACACAGAAAATAATATACTACTGTTAGCCTGGAAGTGCTGCACACTTAGGAGCTTTAACCAATCAAGCTTTACTTGACATTTTTGGTTGCAAAGAGAAAGAAAAGAGAGAAAGGAGCCATGTAAGTCCATTGCTGGCTCTGGATCTGAAGAGAAAGATTCTGAAATATTTAGCTAATTAGTAAGCCTGAAGCAATTGACTGGGAATTGGTGAATCTGTGGACAAAAAAATGGTTCAGGCTTTCCTGGCAACTATGATCAAGGCTCACAGGAAAGCTTTATGTCACAGCTGAATCTATTCCATGCATTGCCTTCTGCAAAGGTGCTTCATTTGCCTTTTGAACTTCTGAGCATCTCAGTGCAATGTGATGGTCTTTGCTTGCCAGAACCTTTCAGTATGATTTTCTTTTAAACTGGGACACTTTCTTGATACTCAGACCATGCAAAAGTGGTCCAAATATGCCTTTAAATGAATTTACATGCACTTTAATCTGGGAAGGAAAAGTAAAGGATAATTAATACTTACTGAAATCAGATTTTGATGTGGGTTATGTAGACAGTAGATGATGAAGCTTTCAATCTGTTATTAACATTGTCTTCTGAATGCTGCAAAAGTCTTTAATGACTTATTTATTTTTAGTGACTCTGTGTCTAAAATATCATTAAAATAAGAATTATATTTTTAGTTCTCAGTGGAGAATAGTAAAGTTCATTTTTTACAGCAAAACATTTGAGAGCATCACTCTCATATATTCAGATCTTTCAGCTAAGACAGTGGAGAAATCTAACATAAAAGAGACTATTAATGCAATGCAATGTAAATTAAAATCTTACTCAGAGACAAATGTGCTTAATATGCTAACTTCAAACTCCTTTCCATCCCTTTTTATTTAATAACTGTTTTCAAGTGTGATAACTCAGAGTACGCAATTTAGTTCCACTTGACCAACAAAGAAATACAAGAAGAAATTATTTTAGCAATATATTGTTCAATTACTGTTCAAGTACATTGAGAATTGCCATGAAAATTCTAGATATGTGTATATAGCATTAATTAACATAGTTGTCATTTGGGGTCTTGTCTACAAGGTCTCCAGTTTAAAAAAACCCAACATTTTCAGCTGAAACATGATGCAGACATTAATGAATGAGAAAGGAACATATTTGAAAATAAATTTCTCATAGCACCTTAAAAGATTTTAGCACTATTCAGATCTTGGAGTAGAGTCTGAGACTTGTACTGATCCTGCGAATAGAATCAAAATAGAAAATAAATAGAATAAATCAATAAAATGCAACATAGAAAATAGGCATTTCTAGACATGATTCACAAACTTTTAGTAAAATGCTGATAAAATTTGGCAAAATTTAAGTTTCTCTAAATAATAAACATAGCCTTTTTTAAACACTTCTTGGAAACATCAGACTGGGGGAAGTTTTCATACTTTTATTAATAAGCCTCAATTCAAACCCAGACTGGCTTGAGAAGTACTCTCTAAAAGCATTTTCTTCAACTAAGCAAGAATAGCAATTTCTTTTATGAAGGCACCTGTTCATATGAAAGATAAAGCATGAAGAAAATGAAGCCACAGTAGAACATTTGTGAGAAATTCTTAAGCTGGCACTGTGAGAGAATAATATCACTTATTTCCTGTGATTTGCTTCCTTGGGAGGGATCCCCAGGAAGTATGCATTAGAAGAGTTGCAGCATGCGTAGATGTTAATTTTTTAATGTCCTCCATTCCAGTTTCATACCTCATCAGCTTAAAAGTTTCATGAACCATTTATAAATTTTCCATTCCTTCGAGCAGAGTTGTGTATCTCAGAATGATGATATTTCTTGCAGGACACTGAAAACAGGTTTCATTTTAATAAACTGGCTTAAGAAGAAAATAGCCTACTAAAACTTGCAGACATTAAACCATTTTATTCTCTAACCATAATGGTTTATTCTGATTTTTAACTTTTAAGTAGATTTTCCCTTTTTATAGTCTGATCTCAGCAGTAAGAGCCAGTGGACAGAAGACCTTGTTTTTTTTTTTTTTTTTTTTTTTTTTTTTTTTTTATTAGCGCATTTTTAGCGATGTGTAGCTATTCATTAACATAGAGAAGTCTTAGTTTTGTCACCTCTTGAGACCACAGCTTTCAATAGATTATTAATCCTCTGCAGAAAACCAACTGTGAGTTTAGAAGAATTTTGAAAAAATTCATTTGAGAACCATTTAAAGGTGTCTTCTATAAATAAAACAGCCTGTTTTTTTTATTGGCATAAATACATATTAATTCTTCTGACACTTATTTAGGCAGTCTCTGGTTTATGACATAGAGGCCAAAAGTTTTTTGTTATAAGTGGCAGCACAGGATTAGCTGGTTTGGAAAGCAATTTTTTAATCTAGTCCCAAATACAAAAATAGGAGTGTGGGCGTATAACAAAAAGATACTGACAATTTAGTAAATTTCTGTGATAGAATTTATTTTATAATTTTTGACAATTTTCTATTATTGCCCAAATAACTTGACTTGCTCAAAACCATCTGGCAGGTGATATTTGAAACAAAGCAGTCATTCCCTCCACAGCTGTAATCTGTGGTTTTAAAACTTAAATTAGGTGATCTACAGTCCAAAACTGTACATCAGTTTTATACTCTGGATAAAAATTGGTGGAGAATGAAAACAGAGGGAGATGAGAGGGACATAAACATGTTCAGGGGACACAGAAGAGCGTGTCTGTTGATCTTGTTATGAAAGTCCGTGGTCTTATTGTCACTAGTAGCCCATTTGATATTAAGACTTTTAGAAGTATTGTGGAAAGAAATTTGAAGTGTTTGAGTGAAAACCATGAGCTACCTATGTGCTTGAGATGCAGCCTGGAAGAAACAATAGCATGCTTATTTAAAAACAGAATGAACAGATAGTGAGCGCTACCCTTATGGGTTGTCTGGAGAAAAGCTTAATCTTGTGACACTGAACTGGAATTGGATAAGGGTTGAAGTTCTGGAGAGGAAGACAGCTGATACTTCCATATGACTAAAAAGGGGAATCTAGTAAAAGAATGCTAAGAGTTGTAACACATTAAGAAAAGAATATTTGCAGCAAGATTCAGAATGTAAATTAATAGGGTTGAATTATATTTACCAAGATCAAAGGAGAATACATTGTGGTTATTGAGATCTAGGTGGATGAGCTTTAATTCTGTCAGTGATTCCCCACAATTTCTGTCAGGGCACACACATGCAGGTAATGGAGTGTAGCAATAAAGCTAAAAGAGTATAGCTTCATGGAAAATCAACTTGACCTGCCACCATGCATGAATGGTGAAATGTTTTTCATGAAATCAGGTTAGAAAAGACCTCAAAGATAACTGTGTTCTGTATCTCATATTTGTGGTATTTCAATTCATTATTTCAAGGAAACTTCTGTGTTTGGGGGATTACAGAGTAAGGCAACAGAATTCCATTCTTGTCTTTTTTCACAGTGTTTGACAGCTAAATTAAATTCTGTCCTATTGAACTGCTATACGCAGTGGTACCAAACTCAAATGATTTGAATGTTGTAGTCTTCATCTATGTCTCATGCCATATTGAGTTTCCTACTTCAGTGAACCTCGCTTTCAGTCTTTTTCTTTTGCTTGATATTACAGAGGGGCAAGTCCTTCTTGGACTTCTTTGATAGTATTTCCGTCCCTGGGACGTTTCCCTTTCTCTCAGAATGTATTTGAGTATCAATTATCCTGAGTGTGTGTGTTCATGTGTGTATGGCATAGCATATATACATACTGTACAGCTGTTAAGGATGCCTATTGTATAGTATAGATATACGAGTATAGTCTAGCTCTATGAAATGAAATAAATTTTATAAGGAATTCTATGTGTCATCTGGAAAATGTTGGGAAATTTCAACAGGCTGGTGATCCACGAATTCCTAGAAGGCACCAGAAGATTAGAAGAAAGATTCTGGATCCTAGAAATTCCTAGAAAGCAGTGGCATATTCATGCAAAAGCTATAGATCAAGTAATCTCTATAAAGTACTGGGCAAGTTCCAGAAAGGCTCTTGATCCAGGACTTATAAGAAAGCAGTTACGTCTTCCAAGAAAACTTTGTGTAATTCTGCAAAAGCTCTAGATCTGGGGATTCTTTGGAAGTCACACAAGATTTGTAGACAAATACTATGACATTCTTAGAAAGTAATGGAAAAATCTTAAAAGCAGAGTTGGAAAGTCAAAGAATGCAATAGTGGGAAATTCCTAGAGAGCAACCGGAGGATTCTTAGAAAGCAGTGGGGAAAATCCTAGAAAACATCAAGAAGATCCCTAGAAAGAGCCAGGCAGATCCCTAGGAAACCATGGGGACAGTCCTGGAAAATACAGATAAGAGTCATATAAAGCAGTGTGAAAATTCCTAGAAAACATGAAGGATCATAAAAAGAACACTTTAAATTCCTAGAAAGTAGAAGGGAATTCTTAGAAAGCATTTGAAGGATCCTCAAAATGCCATAGGGAAAATCCTTGAAAACATCTGAACATCCCATCTGTGGAAGCGTTCAAGGCCGGGCTGGATGGGTCTTTAAGCAACCTGGTCTAGTGGAAGGTGTCCCTGCCATCAAGAAACCACAAACACCAGTATTGAGCAGAATAAATTTTTAGCATAGCAAATTTAAAGAAACTTACATGCAGGGGATTCCACTTCCCAGTCTTCCAGCAAGCACAAGGGAAAGGATAAACAAGCAGAGTAAGAGAGAGTATGAAGCACCCTTTGAAGTCACTGGTGTAATTCAGACAGGACAGCTGAGGCTAATAATCACTAACAGCAGAGGAGACTGAAGTATGGCTTCCGGGCAAAATACAGTTTCTGAATGCACTGTCTTCCATACAGACAAAGGTTCCTTCCTAGCCAAACCTTCCTGTGATTCTTAAAAAGCATTTTGAGAATGAACGGTGCAGTTCCTAGAATCTATTAAGTGGATTCTAGAAAGTAGTTGGAAAATACCTGGAAAGTAGTGGAGAAAACTGTAAGTAGAAGTTCTTAGGAGGCAGCATTGAGAAATTGCTAGAAGGAATCATTAATATTTTGGGAAGGTCCTAAGGGAAATTGCTAGATGGTACTGGGAGTATTGGTGGAAAGCAAAATAAAAACTCAGAGAAAATATCTGCAGATTCCTAGAAACTTCCCAGGAAGTTTCTGGGGAAGCATGTAAAATTCCTAGAAACTGTAGAGACAAAGCTCTTAGAAAGGAACCAGCAGGACTTAAGAAAGCACCGAGAAAAAAATCTTAAAGAGCACAAGAAAACATCCTGCAAAGCATTGGAAAGATTCCTTGATAAAAATGCTGAGAAAAAAAAATTGTGGAAAGTAGTGGGGAAATTCATAGAAAGCAAATGAAAATTTATTGGAAAGCACAGGGGATGTTTCTGAAAACCAATAGTAAGAAATTTCCAGAAAAGATCAGTAACATTACTAGAAATCATTGGGAAAATTCCTAGGAAGGAATTCTTATTGCAGCAATTGAATTTCCTGGAAAGCAGAAGGAACAGTCTTGGAAAGCATGAGCAAAAAAATCTATTCCTAGAAAGACAGAATAGTTTTAGTGAATGGTTAAGGAAAAAGAAAAACAGGATACCAGCTAAGAAAATGTGCACTGTCATTGGAAGAATTTAAGTATGTTTGTTACTGTAGTTCTTCCATGACTTGAGTCTTCAAATTTCTGGACAGATGTTTTCAAGGTGAAGTTCTTGATTTCTGAATAGATACTGAATAGATAATTTGCAGTACCAGGGAAAAGAGATTGGTATTAATAGAGTGTTTATTTCAGGGTCTGAGTCCAAGCCAGTATGGTATTTGTCCTTGAGCTATGAGTCTTTAAAAGTGCTGAGAATAAAGAATTGCCTTACTTGAGGGTTTGAAGACTCCTTGACAGTGCCCCATTAAGTCTCAAAGTATTGCTACTTTTCATGAAGTTCAAAATCTTCAGTTCCTAGAAAATTTCTTCTGCAAAGATAATTTTCTTTCAAGGCACTTAGAAGCTGTGGTGGAAATCCACATGAGCATTAGTTCTCTGATAGCAACAACCAATTATAAAAGTAGTAAACTTTAAGATATGAGGGTTCCCCTTCCCTATCCCCTTTAAATCCATATTATCCTATTTGCTTGATCTTCTAAATAATTTTTCCCTGACAATTCTTTTTCTTGGTTTTTTTTTTTTTTTTTTTTTTTTTTTTTTTTTTTT